>CM035806.1:22265070-22377570 GCA_020466095.1 Chlorops oryzae | reverse complement strand
ACCGCGCGTTCTCCGATCTGTTTTCCGTTGTTGTATTTAGCTCTCAATTAAAAATCGAAAAAGTTATTTTTTTTTTGTATGTTAAACGATCGTTTTCGCTCTTAGCAAACAAAATGTTGCGCGCTCTTTCGAACGATCTCTTCACGAAATTCCGATTCTCTTTTATCGGGTTCGATAGCTTGCTGGAGCAGGTTTTTTTTTTTTTTTTTTTTTTTTTTTTTTTTGTTTAATAAATCCTTTTATTTTTTATTGCAATATTATGTTTTTTTTGTTTTGGGTAAATTTCTTCATATTTCACAGTATTAAAGCTGTTCCTCCCGCATGCGTTGTTGTTCCTACTGTGAGTTGTAAGGCAGGGAGGGTTTGGATGATGACTCGCTTTTGGGGAAAAACCTTAACAATTCAACTTGAACGACATGCGGCAAAGAGCTTCGAATCTAGTTTTATTCTCTTCATTGGTTTTTTCTCCAATACCGACATATTAATATTTAATTTCTCAATTTGTTCGCCTTGATTAGATACGCTTTTCGAGGCGGTTTCACCGCATGAAACACCAATGGGAGCAGCAATAAGTTTTGCTAATTGTCTTGTAACAGTTCAATTGCGTGAGAGATAAATTATTTCAATAATTTTTTTGTACTTATAATATTATAAGTATATTAGGAGTATTCATACCGAGTTTGATAGTTTGGTAATTCGTTATTCGATACTTTTTATATGGGGTTTGTTTTTGTAGTTTGATAACTCGATAGAATTACTTACATAAAAATATTGTATTGACTAACGAATTATTATGCTACCGATAGGCAGGCCTGTAGTGAGGGGGGGGGGGGGGGAAGGTGGAAACGAGGGTTTTCCCTCGAGCCCGGGCTTTATAAAGTGGCCCACAACTTGGCATGGTACCTTTTTTCTTTTGGTTGCACTTTTTTGTGAGGAAAAATTCCCCGGGCTCCAAATTTCTCTCTACGAGCCTGCCGATAGAGGAGTGAATACCACTATTATTTTCAAATGTTAGGGAGATTCATTCAGCTTTGCAAATTGCCATCGCAAAGCTTCCTATTTTGAATGAGCGTCAGAAATGCCTTTTTTTTGAAACAAATCTTAATAGGCTTAAACATATTCATATGTTCGTATGTACATATAAACTTTTTCCATCTATTGTCATTTCAATTCTTCGATATCTTATCCTTGGCAGAACCTTTATCAGTTCCTCGAAAGAGGTTATCACGATTTTCGAACCTAAAAACAATGGGAAAATTTTTCACATTTTGATAAAAATTTTTCATGGGAAATGACTTTGCTATAAGTACAATATCCCATTTTGTAAAATTCACAAAATTAAATAAATTCCATTATTAAGTAAGTATTTCTTTTTTCTAAAAATAATGGGGAAAAAAATCCATAACAAAACAAAACTCCTGATCTTTCTAGATGAGCTTTAGATGAGGGGATTTAAATTCAAAAATTTTCTTTCATTCTGTTTTGTTTTGCTTTGTCGTTTCTAAATCGGTGTTTTGGGTACTTTTCCAAAACATTCTCTTAGCTGTCTATAAGTAGAGAAAATTTGAAATACCTCTTTGCTTTAATTTGTGGGGAGACTCACGGCACTCACCCGTAGAAAAATTACGATTTTTCAAAGTGAGTTTCCATAAATTGTATTGCAAATATTTGTGCAAAGTGCTTAAACGATATGTGCAGAGATGCTTGTGTGCAAACGTCCAGTGCAAATGTCATTCAGCCTCATATCCATAATCGCACAATTAAATACGAATGCATATTTTGCTCAAGTCAATTGTAGTTTTTAAGCTTTAGTCACTAATAAGAAAATAAAATTAAAAAAAATAATATTAATTAAAATAGAATAGTACGTCAATAAACCTGAAATTTTTTCGGTTTTGAGTTGTTTATTTCCACAAATACTTCCAAACATTTTGTAATGAAGTTAATGGAAAATTTTTAAATTTGCGAATTTCTATTTTGCGAACGATCATTTGAGCAATCTGAGTGAATCCCATCAATGGTTTAAAATTGAATCAACCAAACAAGAACATATTGAAATTCTAAAAAAGTTTATTGTGTTGTTTATATATTTAAGATACAATTAATAAGTTTTGTGTTTTCATACCGCTTATTTATTTATATTAATTGAAAAAGCTTCTACAGTTTTCCGTATGTACGTATGATGCATGAGCCGGGGATAAGGGCATAGTTTGTCTTGTTCATTCTGCGCCAGAAGCGCAGTTAAAAGTTTTCCACACATGCAAGTTTTAGAAAGCACTTGAGTGGGATTTTGGATTTTATTTTCCACTCTTCGTTGAATCTAAAAAAAAAAAAAAAAATAAAACTAAATGCCCGATTTTCCTTTGAACTGATTTAATGACGATTTTATGACATCCCAGCAGCCATGTTGAAAGTGCCCCGAACGATGAGGCACTAAAAATTGCAATCCGCAAGGACGCTTCAGATATGAATCATTCGGTATATGATGTCGGACTCATTAAAGCCGACCTTCACATAAAAGGAAACGCCCTAAATGAGCCGATTTTGAAGCCACTATACTACCTCACTTAGGACTTAAATATATTAAATGAATTTTTAAAAGCATTATGAAAAATTGTGAATTAAATACGTTTCAACTTTTCACTTTTTTGGGAAATTATTTTTTTTCCTCTCCCACCCCATTTTAAACCAAATGCATAAAATGTAAATTTTGGCTTTTCACAACTCTTTTTTTCGTTTTTGCAAACAATATTGATTCAATTTGGTATAATTCATAAATTATGGCAATATTTTCCATTGACTCTCTTCCATTGAACCCACCAAGTGTTTGATTCAAATTTTTAACTGCTTATTAATTGCGGACTTTCCTTTAACAGTTGATTGCCTTAAAATTCAAGCAATTGCCTAAGAAATCGACAGTGGCGGTTAAGTAATAAATAAGGCATTAAAATTTTTTGCACGCAAAATCTTTAATGACGTCATTAAAAAAACAAGAGGAAATTCATTGTAAATGTTTATCGATTTTGTGGTCTTAAAAACTTCCGAAAATACTTTTTTTTTTATGTAAAAATCGAAAGTGTGAAGCTTTTGAGAATAGCGATCAAAGACAATCAAATCGAATTCCAGTATCGAACAATGTGTATATTTTTGGTATTTATTTAATTCTTTAGCGCTGAAATGCAAATTGACAAGGCAGATAAAAATTCAGAGAAATTTCATTGACCTCTTTTGCCAATGTTGTACATATATAAGAAACGGACGCTTTCAAAGTTTTCCAACCAGCCACATCACCAATCAAGGTGAATTTAGGGAATTTTTACGCCCAGCTTCAGCAGGTAGAACTTTGCTCCACAGGCTTAAACATAGCCATATCTATAATATATTGGTATATATATTCTTGATCAAGATCGAATGGTTATCGAATTTAGTCGTGTCCGTCTTACTGTCCGTTCCTCCATGATTGGATATCCTCCAAAATGGCTGAATGAATTAAGTATAATTTTAGTACGTAGGCATTTTCAGTCGCAGAGTATGATCCCAAGTAAAAATGTGCGTGATTCTTTTACCGCCACGCCCACAAATTACTGTTATATAGAGGAAAATGCTCGCAGCTCGAGCAATACTCAACATTTTGATATTTGATATTGGGTACACTGGTGATGGACTCGGAGAGACATAACCTTGAAATGGCTACGCCCAAAAATAAGGGCTTATATTAGGTGTAGTAAAAAGAAATCCATTATTTTTCCAATAGATGGCGTTATTTATCTGCATCTCGCGTTGTATAAGTCCGATCGTGTTCCGCTAGGGGGCATTAGAAAGATGACAGTTCCTACTAAAAAAGCTTTTTTGACACTTTTTTGATTGATTGATTCAGTTTTGTTTGAGAGCTTGTCAAAGATGGACATCAGCAAAGAGAAAATTCGCTACATTTTACAGTTTTTCTTCGATAAGGGAGAAAACGCAAGCCAGGCGGCTGAAAATGTGAATAGCGTTTATGGACCTGATACTGTAACAGCCAATCATGCGCAATTTTGGTTTCGTCGATTCCGTTCCGGTAACTTCGATGTCAAGGATGCACCACGCACTGGAAGGCCAATTGTCGAAAATGTCGATAAAATCATGGAAATTATCGAGTCCGACCGTCATGTTAGCACTGTTTCGATTGCAAAAGAGCTAAAGATTGCACAAAAAACCGTTTGGAACCATTTGAATAAGGCTGGATACACAAAGAAGCTCGATGTATGGGTGCCACACGAGTTAACGCAAAAAAACCTCATAGACCGAATTTCCATCTGCGAATCGCTGCTGAACCGCAATAAAATCGACCAATTTCTGAAGCGGTTGGTGACTGGTGATGAAAAGTGGGTCACTTACGACAACGTCAAGCGAAAACGGTCGTGGTCGAAACACGGTGAACCGGCGGAAACGGTGGCCAAGCCAGGATTGACGGCCAGGAAGGTTTTGCTGTGTGTTTGGTGGGATTGGCAGGGAATTATCTACTATGAGCTGCTCCCATACGGCAAAACTCTTAACTCGGAACTCTACTGTCAACAATTGGACCGTCTGAAGGAAGCAATCGCCCATAAGCCGCCAGCTTTGGCCAATAGGAGAGGAATTGTGTTCCATCAGGACAACGCCAGGCCACACACATCGATAGTGACTCGCCAGAAGCTCCGGGAGTTTGGTTGGAAGGTTCTTCTGCATCCACTTTATAGTCCGGACCTGGCACCAAGTGATTACCATCTGTTCCTGTCCATGGCGAACAATTTTTCTGGTGAAACATTCGCTTCAAGAGAGGCTTCTGAAATTCGACTGTCTCAATTTTTGCTAATAGGAACGAGGGCTTCTATGAGAGAGGCATAATGAAATTACCTTTAAAATGGCAACAAGTTATCGAACAAAACGGCGCATATTTGACCTAAATCGGGTCATTCTAACTATCTTAAATAAAGCCCTCAATTTAATGCAAAAATAATGGATTTCTTTTTACTACACCTAATATTATACCTTCTCTTCAGAGATATGAAAAAGCTTGAAATTCGAAACATAGGTTGACCATGAACTCATTACAATGAATACCCCAATCTCGCCTGGAAGCTGGCTACATTAATGTTGTTGGGCTCGCCCGATTTTAGTATTCTTACTAGCTGATATTTTCAGTGCTAAAAATATTCATGTTTTTTGTTAATTCCCCTTAAAAATCGTCGAGATTTGGGCGCCTAAATGTTCATTTTTCTGCTCATTATTCGTAAAAAAAAAAATTCTCCAACGAATCATAAGAGAATTTTTAAGCTTTCTTCTTCTTGCTTTTTCAAGGGCCTTTTCCGGGGCCCACAACACGCGACTAGTTCCTCCATTTTGTTCTGTCGGTTGCATCATCTGAGGTAAGTCCTACAGCCTCGAGGTTCCATTTTATTGTGTCCATCCAACGCTGTTTCGGACGTCGTCGTTGTCTCCAACCTTGTACTTGTACTGTGTATCCTTTTTTTTCAAACTGTCCTCATTCGCTCTCAGGTCGTTTTCATATCAGCGAAGCCTATTTGAGAAATTTTCAGCTGATCATCAAGATTAAAAAAATATTCGCAAAAATATTCGATGGGCGAAAATACGTGAATGCGAATATTCGTTACATCACTAGTCCACACTACATACTCCATGAGCCCTCGCAAAATCGTAAATAATTTTTTTGTAATTCCAACATTCAAAGACGGATTAGCAAGAGCTTATAATTTATTTAATTTTATAATTTTCTTTAGACTTTCGATGTTAAGTTCTGTGCATTCAATAAAATAGATCGCTCAACCCTTTAAGGGGGTCTTCTCATTGAAAACCCGTTTTTTGGACCCTTTTTAAAAAAATTCTAATTTGAAAACGCAAAGAATAATTGAAAACTTTTTTTATTTATTGTATTACAAAAGGTTCAAAGTAAATAAAAAATTTTTTTTTGCCTCGATACGTGGGCTGTTCAAAAAGTAATGAGACTTCAAAGTTGGTAATGAAGAAAAAGGTGCCGTCACGGCGGCCACGATTCCGGGTCTCCGGAGCGTCCGAAATGAAAAAAAAAAAGATGTAATTCTCGGGTGAACCTCAAGCTTAATTTTGTGATTTTTTTTTGACAAAATGGCGGCCATTCAAAAAAAAATTTTAATTTCAGGCTTTTTTTTTGTAGTTTAGTGTAAAAAAAAAAATAGTAAAAATTTTTTTAAAATTATGGTCGAGGTTCACCCGAGAATGGTGACAATTCTGCGTCGATTCCACTTTGTTTCATGAAAATCGGTTCAGTTGAACTGGAGATATCATGGCCGCCAGTTCGAAAAACGTGGTTTCGAGATAAACGCGTTTAAAGTTTGAAGCAACGCAAAAATTACTCGTTTTAGCGCAGATCTTGCTCGACAAAGAAGGCTATATCCTCTAAACTATTTCGAATTTCAAAAAATCCTTTTAGGGGCATATTCACAACTACCCAAGGTATAAATAAATGCAAAAAAAAAAAAGTCGAACAAAAAAGTTGCTCAATGAGAAGACCCCCTTAACGCATAAGTGGAAAATTTTGTCGCCACATTATATTAACGATTTAAATAAAATCTTACGAATGGCGAATGCTTAAGGGGACCTTCTGGTCTAGAATTTTTTGAAAATTGATTTTTTTTTTTTATATATTTCGGAAGAATAGACTTTTAAGAATATGCTGGCAAAGTTTCGTGAAGATATTGACAATATTTGTTTTGCTACAGCCTTTGTAGAAGGTGGAGACAGCAGGCAGCGCGCTTGATCAAAGCAACTTTAAACGCGTTTATCTCAAAACTCCTTTTTTTGACCTGGTGTGAATGAAAACAAAAAAACCAGCGAACCGATTTGTCTGGAATTTTTATATGTTATTCATAACATCAATGGGTATGGCCCGAACTAGAATCGAATTTTTATTTCAAGAACTTCATATTTTTTCATCAAAAAAATTGTCAAAAAAAGGGGAGTTTTTGATGGTTGAAATAAAAAATTGCGCCATTTTGTCAATTTAAAAAAAATTTTTTTTTATTCTAGTTCCTGCCAGAACAGATGACCTCACTGGAGACCATCTGTTCCTGTTATGTCATTCTTAAGCTAGTTATAATATTTGGTTATTATCAATAAGATAGATTCCAAATTATAATATAATAAAAAAAAAAAAAAAAAAAGTTCCTGCCATAGCCGCATTCATTCTGATTAAAACAAATTTTTTTTTTTTTTCGATTACCAGAACTTCCAAAATCTTTCACACCACGGAGGTACTTTTTTAAAGAGGGTCCACTTCAACGCCATTTTTAAAATACAAAAAAAAAAAAAAAAAATTACAACAACATTTCTCATTTTTTGTCAATGAAGAATATAATAAGCCTGCATACTTAGAAAATCGTTTTTTATTTGGCTTAATACCAAAAAAAAATCATGAAAATACCCTAAATTTTCGTGCTCTAGACCAGAAGGTCCCCTTAAGATCGTTAAATTTATGTGGTGACAAATATGCCTCTTATGCGCTAAAGGATTGGGGCAGAAAAAAAGGCAAAATTTTTCCTAAACTAAAATCAAAATCTTCCCTTATCTACGAAAGTTCGACATACGAAAAGTCTTCTATTTTTATACACGCTCAAGTCTCGTTCACGTCACGCCAAGTGTCCACAAACATCACACGTGTCTACTCGTGATCTACCGCTGGACTAAGAGATCTAAAGCTTTGCACTTATCACTTTTTTTTGTTTACACCCGACACACTCTGTGTCGAGGGTATATTGCGTTTGTGTGGTTGTGCGTAACACCCAGAACCAGTTGAGATGGACCATACAAAATATATACAATATATGCAGGGTGTCCCAAGCTGAGTGTGTCAAACTGAAGGAGGTGATAGGAGGGGTACAAACGGACCAGAAATTGTATGGGAGGGGGGAGGGGGGGTCGCAAATGCACCCCTGAGGAGTTACAAGCAAAAAACCAAATTTTGTTTTTTTTTCGCTGGCGCTCCTAACTTACAAGCCGTAATTTCAATATCACGTATGAAATCAAAAGCTCGGCAGTTTTCCTTTAAAACTGCATACCACGATTTTAAATTATTAAATTTTGCTTTGTCTTTCATGGCCATCAAAGTCAAAAATAGTGTATTTTTGGTTTTTAAAATCGGTTATTTTTAAATTAATGCAATCGAGTCTCTTTTTTTTACTCTTCGAATACTTTGAGTTTTTCTCTTTTATTCGATACCATGGTTGCTAAAAAAAAAGTTTCACAATCAATTCAAAACTAAGGTTTGAAAATAATTATTTTGTATTTTTGACGCCCAGAAAAGTTATTTTAATGAAATTTATTGGGCATACTTTTAGGCAGCTCGAGAAAAAGAAAATTCTAAGAAATCTAAAAATTTCTGAATAGTGTTAGTTTTACATATCCGCCTAAAAGTATGCTCACCAATTTAGTCGAATTCTTTCCGCGCCTCTAGCTCCTTACGAGTGCAAGATGGACTCCCCCTTCCCATATCACCTCCTTCAGTTTGACACACTCAGCTTGGGACACCCTGTATAGATACAATATATATATACCATATATATATACCATATATGTATACAATATGTATATATATATAATATATATATGCAATATTTATACACAATATATATATATATGTATACAGGGGCGGTTTTCATAAAGAAATTTAACAAAAGTCGGCATATGGGGGGGGGGGGCCCTAATGGCCTTAAAAACCTGTTGAATATTCTTTCTTAGTGGTTCTGTTTTTTGGGCGTGGTTCAAAAATTATTTAAACATGTGTGTCTGTGTCGGGTATTTGACTATAACACCCTTACTTGTTTTAAATTCAAATTTGCTTCACTATTTTTTTGGGTAATTTATTTTTATTGTCAATAAACTTGACAAGTGCTAAAATTGCCTAGAGATTTTTTTTATTTACACATATAGTTTTACTTAATTGTTATTTACTTTTATTTTGATTGCTTCCTTGGAGAAAAAAAAAACCAAACTAAAAACTGTCGTTTTCTAGAGAAAAAAGAACAAAAAAAAAAAAAAAACAAATAAGGAAGGCAATATTTCGAAAACGATCGAAACGTAGAAAAAGTCAAGTATTTCAACTCTTCTTTTTTATCAGTTTGACATTTGTCCTAGGCTTGCGTTCGGCGGAAATACTTTTGGTGACTTTTAAATTTAAATTTCTTTTCAATATGCGGGAAGAGCACTATTTTTGGAATAGTCCCAAAAATATTTTCGAATTTAAATAGCTTTTCAAATTCGAAGCGCCGATTAGGTGGTGATGAGATGAGTTTTTAAAAATCAAAAAAATTCTTTAACCCCTCAATGACCTTCACTAAAGTGACAAAGAAAGATTGGTGGTCTAAAAATAAATAATAAAAGATATTTATTTATAACCCACCACAGCGGACACGGGATATTTTGATTTCAAAAGTTATTATATCCGTCATGTATGAATGTATGTATGTTAGGGCGTACACTTTTTTTTATTTTGTTGAAATGTTTAAATGTTGAGTCGGAATTCGAAAGATGTTTGCCTAAAAACATTTTGAGAATTTTTTCAGATTTTTTGAAAGGGGTTTAGAGGTCGCCCAAAAGGGTTTTATGGGGAAAAAAACCCTTTTGAGGGAATGATTGCTATTTGTTTCTCAAATGGATGCATATGTATAAAATTTTATGTGGGACTGCAATCATATCGAAAGTTTATTAATTGAACTTTACTTTGGTATACAAAAAGGGGGGTTAAAATTATTTGTCTGGTCCCCCTAGGCCAAAAAATTATTTTTTTTTCAAAAAAATTTGAAAATTTTTTGAAAAGACCAAAATTTTTTTGAAATATTCCATTTAAATATTAAATCTGAGTATGCAGTTATAAACTTTGATCAATTTTAAGCAAATTGAAAAAAAAAAATTTTCCATTTACCCTTTATTTCGATGAAGTTATGCTACTTTTAAATTTTTACCCACCTGTGTGCGACCGATTGACCAGTATGCTGTTGGCTTTTGTACCACAACAATGAATAGCTTATACAATTTTGTTCATTTTTTTTATGCAAAAACTATGCAAAGCTTTTTAGAGACTGATCCAGATTTGTGGCAAGAAGGTAAATCTTATGTCGATGCCATAGAAAAAATAAGATGCATTCGTGTTGTCAATGACGTTGCCGAACGTAGTGTTGCAACTGCTAATGGTTACAGACATTTGACAAAAGCAGAGGACAGCTTTCAAAATTTGCTGCAAGTAGTTGAATACACCCGCAAAAATACTGCTCGAAACAAGGACAAAAAATTAATTTCTACATGTTTTTGCAACAAATCTATTTTTTTTGATTTTTATGATCTTCTGAAGATAATTAAATAGTTTTTGCATAAAAAAATGAACAAAATTGTATAAGCTATTCATTGTTGTGGTACAAAAGCCAACAGCATACTGGTCAATCGGTCGCACACAGGTGGGTAAAAATTTAAAAGTAGCATAACTTCATCGAAATAAAGGGTAAATGGAAAATTTTTTTTTTTCAATTTGCTTAAAATTGATCAAAGTTTATAACTGCATACTCAGATTTAATATTTAAATGGAATATTTCAAAAAAATTTTGGTCTTTTCAAAAAATTTTCAAATTTTTTTGAAAAAAAAAATAATTTTTTGGCCTAGGGGGACCAGACAAATAATTTTAACCCCCCTTTTTGTATACCAAAGTAAAGTTCAATTAATAAGCTTTCGATATGATTGCAGTCCCACATAAAATTTTATACATATGCATCCATTTGAGAAACAAATAGCAATCATTCCCTCAAAAGGGTTTTTTCCCCCATAAAACCCTTTTGGGCGACCTCTAAACCCCTTTCAAAAAATCTGAAAAAATTCTCAAAATGTTTTTAGGCAAACATCTTTCGAATTCCGACTCAACATTTAAACATTTCAACAAAATAAAAAAAAGTGTACGCCCTAATATATTAGGTGTAGTAAAAAGAAATCCATTATTTTTCCAATAGATGGCGTTATTTATCTGCATCTCGCGTTGTATAAGTCCGATCGAGTTCCGCTAGGGGGCATTAGAAAGATTGACAGTTCCTACTAAAAAAGCTTTTTTGGACACTTTTCTGATTGATTGATTCAGTTTTGTTTAGAGCTTGTCAAAGATGGACATCAGCAAAGAGAAAATTCGCTACATTTTACAGTTTTTCTTCGATAAGGAGAAAAACGCAAGCCAGGCGGCTGAAAATGTGAATAGCGTTTATGGACCTGATACTGTAACAGCCAATCATGCGCAAGTTTGGTTTCGTCGATTCCGTTCCGGTAACTTCGATGTCAAGGATGCACCACGCACTGGAAGGCCAATTGTCGAAAATGTCGATAAAATCATGGAAATTATCGAGTCCGACCGTCATGTTAGCACTGTTTCGATTGCAAAAGAGCTAAAGATTGCACAAAAAACCGTTTGGAACCATTTGAATAAGGCTGGATACACAAAGAAGCTCGATGTATGGGTGCCACACGAGTTAACGCAAAAAAACCTCATAGACCGAATTTCCATCTGCGGATCGCTGCTGAACCGCAACAAAATCGACCCATTTCTGAAGCGGTTGGTGACTGGTGATGAAAAGTGGGTCACTTCCGACAACGTCAAGCGAAAATGGTCGTGGTCGAAACACGGTGAACCGGCGGAAACGGTGGCCAAGCCAGGATTGACGGCCAGGAAGGTTTTGCTGTGTGTTTGGTGGGATTGGCAGGGAATTATCTACTATGAGCTGCTCCCATACGGCAAAACTCTTAACTCGGAACTCTACTGTCAACAATTGGACCGTCTGAAGGAAGCAATCGCCCATAAGCGGCCAGCTTTGGCCAATAGGAGAGGAATTGTGTTCCATCAGGACAACGCCAGGCCACACACATCGATAGTGACTCGCCAGAAGCTCCGGGAGTTTGGTTGGGAGGTTCTTCTGCATCCACCTTATAGTCCGGACCTGGCACCAAGTGATTACCATCTGTTCCTGTCCATGGCGAAACAATTTTGCTGGTGAATCATTCGCTTCAAGAGAGGCTTCTGAAATTCGACTGTCTCAATTTTTTTTCTAATAGGAACGAGGGATTCTATGAGAGAGGCATAATGAAATTACCTTTAAAATGGCAACAAGTTATCGAACAAAACGGCGCATATTTGACCTAAATCGGGTCATTCTAACTATCTTAAATAAAGCCCTCAATTTAATGCAAAAATAATGGATTTCTTTTTACTACACCTAATATGTATGCTGGAGTGGCTGCCACTAAGGCCGTATACCGGCCCCGTTGTGATACCACTAGGCGTTTTTCTTGCGTTTGTGTGTGTGTATTGCTAGGCTTGGAACATTACACTGCGTTTCGCATGCACCGGGAATCGAACATCGGAACCTGGAAACAAGATCATAGCACGCATCCCCTACGCTATCCCACATCATGGCTCATGTTGCGAGTAAAAAATAATACAATAGTGTTGCCAGGGCCGGTTTAACATAAAAATTGAAATAAATTCGGATAAAAAAAAAAAAAAAAAGAAATGGCCGAAGCTCACGATTAGGACCATTTTGAGATCCACAAAGGGGTCCAGAAAATGAAATTTACTTTTTATGGTTCTGGTTTCGATTGCATCAGATGATGATGGTCATGATGATGGTGATGATGATGGTGATGATAATGATAATGGTGATGATGATGGTCATGGTGATGGTGAGGTTGGTAATGATGATGGTGATGCTGGTGAGCCCAACGTCACAACTTTACTTTAGCATGGGAACAACACAATACGAATGCTACAAAATAGCGGTACCCGAAGTGGCGCTATCTTGCTCTTTTTGTATCATGGTGTTCATGTTGTTGATGGTGATGATGATGATGATGTTGATGATGATGATGGTGATGATGACGATGATGATGATGATGATGATGATGTTGATGATGATGATGGTGATGATGATGTTGATGATGATGATGGTGATGATGATTATAACTTACAAAACTTCTTGCTACATCACGTCGTGAATAATCTTCAGATCTTAAGTGTCCCATTTTACAAACCAAATGAGAATTATAGGCGTCATGCTAAAATTTTGTTCTATGCACTGATGTCAGAACGAGGGGATTTTTCCGTTTCGAGGAATTTTTTCGATTTTACCTTCAACCAAAAATCACTTCAAATGCTTGCATGGGATTTTTATTGATCACTTTCTACTAAAGAAAAAAGAAGCAAAGCCTTTTTTTTTGTTTTCAATATCCAAGGGAAAAGAGTCACCAAAATACTGCTTAGCATCAGTGCTGGTTACAAAGTATGTAGAATTGAGTAAAAAAGGTTTTAAAATTCGGCTTCTGAGGAGGGATACATAGGCAAAGTTCTTATTTTATTAAATTATTATATGTAGGACCACCAATAATTTTTAAAATTTAAAACTTTCAAATGATTGATATTTAAAATTTAAATAGCTCAAACATGCTTGATGGAAATCACTAGCAATTCGCCAATGAAATTAGTTTAAATTTAAAAATACATCATCCGATAGTACTATCGATGCTATCGATATTTCAGACTATCGACTATCGAGACTATCGATGGTCGCAACTATCGATAGTTCTCCAGCTCTAGCTAATATTGAAAGCGGCATCACAAAAAGTTCCACGAATTGTGATCAAAATTTACATATCCTTCACCACTCATTTTCTGCACGTGAAAGCATCCTGTCAGTGTCGCATAAAATTTTTACCCGGTTTTGTATTCGGTGTTAGCAAGTGTAACTGAAAATTTCAAATGCAACTCTGCGCTAACCTCAGAGTTAAATGTTAACCCAGGGTATATTTTCGGGTTAAATGATTTTTTTTAAATGCGTTTTTACATTTGTAACCATGGGTTCGCCGAGAACCCTAACCCGGCCTAGTCAGAACATAGCATAACATTGGTACGGAAAGACCTAGAAGTCGAAACCTGGATATAAAGGGGGCTATTAAAAAAAAAAAGCAATTGGATTTCCCAGCGATAGACGTAGTGTGTTAAAAAATACCTTTTCCATTCATAATTTCCATTCAAAAAATAAAAAATCATGTCATGTAAAATATTTCATGGTCAGACTTGATCGGATTTAGATTTTTCGACTTGTTATGACTCAATTGAAGTCCATATATCTGATGAATTGCATAATATGATTGCATGTGAAGCTGCGTTATTACGGTCATTTAGCGGCTTTAATTAAAATAAAATTTTCTAGTTTCCGAACGGCAATTGTTAAAAACTATTTCGCCAATTGTCGGCACATGGAAAGAGTGTGTAGGCATTTTCAGACATTATTGTAATGAATCAATGCTGATGATGCAGGTTTTCGTGATATTTGATGCGCTGGATTTGTTGTATGTGACGCGTAGATCTTAAGCTTTCGATATACTGTGTCGACAGTCTTCTCTTTGTCAGTCAATAAATCTTGTCGAAGTTTGGCACCTAAATAGGTACATTGAATATACACAATGTCAGATCCTTTTTGTTCGATGCTTTTCTTCATCAGGGGCTTGTGTGCGAAATGATCTCGGAAGGGAGTTTCGGTATCACAAAACAATGTATCATACCTATTTTTGTCGAATTGCTTCCTTCGATTCCTGCGTACGCTCCTGCTCTCTACAGTCGTTGATGATCGCATTCATTTGCCTCTTATAGACAGCAATACCGTACGCAGACGTTGGGTTTGGGACTTCAAATCCCATCCTAAATGTAAAAAACCATCACGGATGTCGAGAAAACAGTCTCGATAATAACTTATGCTATGCCTAAGACCTCTCCCGAAATAATTTTTCGCGTACGCGCCTGATCGAGGGCCCTTAAACATGTGTGCAGCAGATCCTCCAAATCGGATGAATGTCTATTTGTACAGACGATAAATCCTAAAGGGTTGACTCAATTTTCTTCCTTTTACACTTTCATGCCTTCTCTAAAGGAATAAAAGTAATATTCATTCTATATTTAAAAAAATATTCTCCTCAATATGGCTATGGCGAAAAAAAAAAAAAAAAATTTACCAAATGTTTCGCTACATTGTCGATAGATTGCGTGCAACACGTTTGAAGCATTAATTATAAAGCATTTTTTTTTGTTATGAAAGCATACAATAGAATGTTTTGACATTTCATTTCATGTCATTGCTTTTTTTAAATAAAATATTGTTTATAAAACAAACAAACAAACAAGTAAGAAAGTTAAAGTCGGTCAAGCCCGACTTTGAAATACCCAGCGTCCCGACATTATGAGCGCACTATGTTTTGCTTCTCTATTTGTTGGCGTGGCAGTGGGGGGCCACATAAATTATTTCCCTACACCTTTCATTCGCCTTGGTGAACCTATGTTGCGAATTTAATGCTTCGACGCCTTTTACTTCACAAGTTACGATAAGCCCTTATTTGTGGGCTTATTTGTGGGCGTGGCTCGAGGAGGACGGCGTCCATTTTTTTTTTCAGGATATGTCCCTTTTTGTAGTTTACCAGTACACCAAATATCAATGAAATGTGTTGAGTGGTTCGCAAGTTACAGGCATTTTACTGAAAACACATTATATTCATTTGTGGGCGTGGCAGTGGGCGGATCTCTCCCATTTTTACTTAGGATCATACTCGGACCCCGATATACATGTGTACCAAATTTCGACTTCATTGGTTCAGCCGTTTCGGAGGAGATCCGACCACGGACGGATGGACAGACGGACATGTCTAAATCGATTCAGGTTTTGATCCTGATCATTTCTATATACATTTTTCTATATCTCCGGAGCTTAATTCTCCCTGTTACAAGATTTGCACAAAACTAATATACCCCGCTTACGCTGGGTATAAAAAGGCTTTGAACAAGTAATGACACATCGCTAACGGTTGTCCCTTCAATTTGAAATAGACGACAAATTGACTTCCGATATTCCGTAACGTGTAAACCATTCATTATTAATCTGTAACCATGTCTAGAGACAGGAGCGTAATCAGAAAATTATTTCAGCAGGGGTTTTTTGCATAAGGAATTTTTATGTCATCACGATTTTCTCCTCTTTCTTTATTATTGCTTGCGTGTCAGAGGAGGTTTGTATCCCAAAAAAAAAAAAACCCTCTCCGTTCGCCACTGCCCAAATATTTGAATGATTTGCTTTAGCGCGTATTTGGTGGGCTATTGTGCAGCGAAGTAATTGAAGTAATTTGCATAAAGTAAAACAATTTTTTACAGTTTTTTTTTCTCCATATGCAAGCAGTTCATATTTTGGGCTGAAATGGGTTCAAAAAGCCCCCTAAATAAGCCCATTTTGTATAAGAAAATGTTTAGGCTTTAGAGAATTTCTTATAATTCTTCCAACACATCTCAAACGATAGATCGATTACATCCCCATAAGGGGCTGTCCATTAATTACGTAAGCATAAAAGGGGGGGAGGGGGTTCGAAAAATCTTACGCCTGCTTATAAAGGGTGTCTGATTTATACTAAAGTATGCTTACGTGGGAGGAGGGGGGGGGGGGTCAAATATGGTCAAAATCGCCCTTACGTAATTAATGGACAGCCCCTAACCCCCAATACCGTTTCTAACACAGGTCATTCATTCCATCTTGAATGCATCTCAATATTTTATCGCAAATTTCAAAGCAAAAGCCTTCTTAAATTTTTTTGAATAAAATGTGTTTTATGCATAATCGAAATACTAACTGTCTTAAATATGTTCTACTCACCTTTTTGTTTTTTTTTTGTATATCAGACGAAAACTCGCGGCAGTAGGAACACTTCAGTACGGCTTTGGAATTTCGGACGGCAAATCATTCAATGCAGTAGGCGCGAGACTGAAAAATAAAATTCATTTCACTTCTATTTAAATAAAAAAAATTTCAAAAAAATTGTATCCCTGGTCTGTGTACTACACTATCTTGTTCTCAGTCAACTCTCGGAGCCCAAAAGGATTCATATACCTATGATTCCTGATTCGGCGTGATTTCAAACTGAATTTTCATAGCCTTATATTTTCTTTCCTCTCATTTCGGACTCATTTCGAACTCATTTCGGACTAATTTTGGACTCACTTCTGACTCATAAGTTTGAGCACTCCTTAAATGCTCGGTGGGCTATATCATATATACAATGACATGATACATTTATGAGTAAGCTACTTCCTAAAGTCCTAAAAATGGGAGGAAAATTTATCCTTGTTCGTTTTTAAGACAGGTCCCATTTAGTTTCAAGACACAACTGCGTCCTAAATTCTGACTTGGAAATTGAAATAATTTTACATTCCTTTCAGAAATCATCATAACCCTTTTAATATTCCAATAGATCAATCGCATTTCTTTCCCCTACCGGCTAAGGTTGTTATTAAATAAAAAATAAGCATATATGCCTGTAATACTGAGACAGTGTTGCCAATATTTTAGCGCCACTCTTCCCTCGGATATTATTAAGAAAATCATTTTTGTTCTGCTTTCTATAGAAAATTTCTTTAAAAATTAGATCTAAAAGAAAAGCTCTCCTCAAATCCAGCAAAATCCCTTAATCTGTCATCACTGCCCTGATTTCTCTGTGGACCGGTCCATTTGACCCATTTGAAGATCACAAAGCATCAAAGAAGAAAAATAAATTCAATTATAGGATTTAATTAAAGAATTGATTTATTACCTCGCCCATTGACATTTGAGTTATAGGAAGAAATTGAATGGCACGGCACTCGTTAGAGAAATAGGTGTATTTGATGCGTCGTCGTCAAATTAATATCAGAGTATCTTGAAAAATTGATGTTAATTTTTTATATGCGCCATATTTTTTATATGGAGCGAATTTTGCCTTTTGTGCATCCCTTTCAAGAGTCCAGACCCAGTTGAGGTTGCTCAACGTTACCCGAATCTAATCTAATCCGCTTTACCCATGATATATCGACGTTTCTCTCTATCTGTTCCAATAAAAGAAGTTGTTTTATTGATTACGATTTCAAGATTGGGTAAGAATGAGTTAGAGAATGGCTTTGCTCAGACCATCTTTCGGGAGTATCTCCTATACTAGGGTCAGTTATGCTATTTATACAAACGACTTTAAAAGTATCTACGGAGCATTTCACGTACGGAAAAAAAATATTCATAAATCATGATGTTTCTTATGTTTAAGTGTTTAATTGGATGAAAAGATTATTTTAATGTACTCATATTAAGATACTTAACAGGATATAAGTTGCCCTTTCGAAAATTTTTGAGTAATTATATTAGTTTTTGTCTGTTTGTACGGGACAAAAGTATCATTTTCTGTGGAATGCTCCAAAAGACAGTTTCATCAACTTAGAATATACATATATAAGAAATTTGTTGTTTATTTTCCTCATTTGACTTTCTTAAAACCAGACAAAATTACGACAATTGACCCAATGATCAGCCGCCTTGCGGACTAGTCCCTCCCTTAGGACAGGCCCATGTTAAAAAGGTCACTTGAATACATTAGAAGTGGAATTATGAGGGGACTAGTATTGGTAACATGAAGGACTGACCGAAGGCTACACTTGGGTCAGTCCATATTACTGCAGGGACGTTCATCCTTCCACTGCGTTTTATATTAGTATATACATATATATATATATATATGTATATGTTTCTATTTTTCTTTTCTTTTTTCTTTTTTTTACAAGTAAAATGAAAAATAAAAAAAAATCGGGTGTGTAAAAATGCCTGTTGAGTGGATAGCATTAAAGACGGGGCAACATTATAAAAAGAAAAATAACTTTCAGTGAAATTTATTCCTTTTAAAAGAGGTCTGACAGATCTCTACATTTTCATTGTTATAGTTTATCGCCAGCCAAATAGAAAGCAATATTCACTGTCTGTAAAACCCTTACTAGTTCAAATTAATTTTTATTATACATATTAGAAGAAATAAAAGGAACCATCAAATATGAAAAAAAAGCCTAGAACATGACAAAAACCAAAGGTTGTTTTCAGACTCGAACGCACAGTCCTTTGGATGTCCTTTTCACATACGCATAAAAATGTTTTTTTGTTCACTGCTTCGTTCATCGTTTATGATATTCAAGATCGCAATCGATGATGTTGATGGCGATGATAAGATGAAGTCATATTTAACGATCTGACGCATCAAAGATTATTCGAAATTTATGATTTATTCTCATAAACAGGGTATAATCAACTCTGAAATTCCATTAAAATTCTAATTATTTTTCTTTGCACACTCCCAACCAATCAATAACGAACCCATTTTTAATTTTTCACATTTTTTTTTTTTTTAATGATTGGATGGAATCGTGAGACTCGTCAAGGTGCGCTTACTTTTTATTCTTTTGGGATTTTTCGGTTGATTTTAAGATTTCAGAAAGGAGATTGTACATATTTCCTAGGAATGAGAAGCAATGGAGATTCGATGCAATTTTGGCATTTACTTCCGCTTCGAAACTCATGCGTAAAGTTTGTCTCGGAAGAAACAAAAAAAAAAAAAGAAAGACAAGACAAAAAAAAACCCTCTTAAGTCATTCTCTAAATATGAAAAAAAGACTTGCTTATTGTTATTTTAATACATTCTGATAAGCGATTATTTTAAATATTCAAATCTGCGGGGGAGAAAAAAATAAAGCGAGAATTTATGAGCGGAAAAATTGTTTACAAACTGATAAAAGCGATAAAGCTTTGCATCATTTTCCTCTTCGTTAGATGCTGGCGAACATGAATGCCGGCTGATTTATCGTGTTTGTGCATGTCAATGTCAGACTCTTCCAGTGGACGGCTTTGTTTGCGGTAATATTCAATAAACAAGCTTTAATTGCTCACTTAATTATTATTATTATTATTATTATTATTTTAATATTTAATTTTTTTTTATTTTCAAAAATGGAAAATCCCATCATTTCGATCGAAGTTTTTCTCTAATTTGAATTTTGTTGTCGAAAATTTTTTTTTTTATATTTTCCCTTAACTTCTTCGTATCTCTTTGTTGGTTCTATAAATGCGAAGAGCTGGGGAGCGTGGGATGATTTCTTCATTCGATAAGTGTATGCAAGTCTGGACCAGTCTCTGGTGTTGCAAAGAATGCAGCCGCCACCGGTAAGAAACCAGTATTTGTGTTTATTTTTTCGTTCCTTTCCACTTGAAAGAAAAAATAAAAAAAATAAAAAAACAACTCAATTGAGTTCATCGGGTTAACGAGAATCAATAAAGGCAGCATCGAAAAGAATTTCAAAGAAGGTTCACAGTCGGAAAAAAGGGGGAATAATTTTTTATGAATTAATTTGGTTTTTTTTTCTAGCTTTAGAACTAAAATAAGATTTTTTTTCCATCCTTGTACTTTAACCCTTTAATGCTGATGATCATGATGATGATTACTTGTGAAACGGGTTTGAAAGGCCATAGACATGTATATCCTTTAAAAATTACTCCGAACGAAAATAGTGACTCAAGACATGTAGAGCTTTAACCCTTTAATGCATGAGGGAGAAATTTTTACTCACATAAGTTTTATAATTTATGGAAATGCTGTAAAAATTGTATCCCCAAAAAAATATTGTGAGGAAAAAGTCGACCCATTTTGCGGCAAAGGGTTAACTTTTATTAAAAACCATTGGAACAATTTAGTTATTTTGTTTAAGTTGATATTTAGCTGTAATGATAAGATAAAGTTTCCCAATTTATGACATTTTTCCGGTTGTCTTATACACTGACATACATACATACATACATATGTATGTAAGTACATAGTTCAAAGCTAAACGAGGACTTTTATAAACTGATGCCAGATTGAGGTATTTTTCCGCCTTCATTTTTGCTTAGAAACTACTTGAAATACCCATTTAAAAGGGGTTATATTATTTTTGCAACCAATATTCTATAGAAAGCAGAACTATTTTTTAAGAACATCCAAGTGAAATGCGGCAATACTGCATTGATATATATATATAATTATATTGTAATTATGTCATAAGGAGCTTACACGTCGGTAAAAGACGGCTGTAAAGAAGGTTTTCTTTTCTTTAGTTCAGGTGCTGGCTTTTAGTGCGATTTGGCGGAAGTCCTTTTTTTTTGAATGTTCAATTTTTTTAAAATTCTTTATTTATTTATTTATTAGCTACAATGGTTTAAAATGCCTTCAGGAATATTTTTCTCTTCAGACCAATGTATGTATGTACATTCATTCAGGATATAATGAAGTTATTTAAAATACAGTCACTCTTATCTGAGCATATGGATGAAGAGACTAATGATAGAAGACATCATAAGGGGAGAAGAAATCTTAAGAACTAAATTTTGAATCCTCGAAGCATGGAGGATTTTGAAAACTTCCAGCTTTCTAGGGGAATGTCTCAGAAGAGGGCCTAAATTTCTTTAAATTTAATTTGAAAGTTCACCGGAAAAAAAAATTGGTTTCCTAATTATTTTCCTGAAGACTTTTCTTACCCGACTCTCGCCGAAAGTCCAGAAATTTCCCTTAATTGTTTGGGGGGATTGCTCTAAACTGCTAGGGTTTTTTTTTGTTGAAAAATTTCACAACGAAAGTTATCATAATTTAGGTCTCTTTTATGCTCTCCCATTTGCCTGCATACAGACATACATAACTCGTTCATGCACAGTGAAAGCTGCGATCTCTCAGACGGACGATCCCTTCTGCGTCGGTCAACGGGAGTTTTCAATGTATAAATTTTCAATGAAATTGCATTTTGAATGGAAATTTAGTTTCGGTCTTTCACCTTTTTTTTTTTTTAATCTTTCATTAATCTAATTGCAACAGAAAGCAAAGCAGCTGCAAAGTGTTTATTCAAATATTTGTGTTCTTTGTTTCTTTTTTTTTTAAATATTTTTTTTTGATACAGGAATTTTTATTTATTTTTTTTGGGTAACACAATTCTTTTCAAACAGAAAACTGAACCGGAATTTTATAAAAGGGACAAAATTCAATTGAAATGGATTACCTTTTCCGGAAAGCGTGCGAAGAGGTTAAATTAGCCGCGATCGTTGAACTTGTAGAAGCGCCAGCGTTTTTTAGTCTAACGATGCGATTTAAAAGATGTTAGAAGAAAATCTTCTTGATGAACTTCTGTTTCTTTTTCTGTTTCTTTTTTTTTTTTTTTTACTAATTTTTTATTTTTTTTATTCTTGTTTATTTCAAAACTCAAGATTAAATCACTTATATTCACTTCATTTATTATCTGTTATCTTTTGTTATTTGTCATGGCTCGTCTGGACGATGACAAATTTATCAAAAATGTGTACAAAAATTTGTCTGCAAACATTGTGGTCTCTGTTAGACGTAGCCGGATAGACGAAATATATTATTAGATATCTCGGGAATGGTGGCAGTGTTTTATTCATTCATTTATTTATTTATTTTTTTTATGTTTTTGTTGAGCGATTTGGAATCCGAATCGACGAAAAACTTCCGAACCGTCGCTGTGTCGATGTATCTCTGCGAAAATTCAATTGTGTGACTGAAGCAAGCAAATGATTTTTTGTGCTTTTCTCAACTTAACTCGACGCGACTCGACTCGATTCGATTCGATGAAAACGAGAGTCTTCCACGAGCATCGGCTTCAGCTTTTCGAACACCAACGGCTATGGCTATGGCAACGGTAACGGCAACAATGTTTGCAGCTTTCAAGTAACAGCTGAAAATGTCTTCTTGTTGGCATGGAAATGATCGTGCGAGGCGGTTGTTCAATTGGATTGATTGTGTTGTGTGTAGGCACCAGGCCTGTAGAGAGGGAGTGGAAAAGGGGGATTTTCCCCCGGGCTCGGGCTTTCTGAAGGGACCCACAATTGTTGAGGAATTTTTTGCAACCCGAGCATAAGATTGACATTTAACATTTTTTTTTTGGTCGCACTTTTTCGTGAGGGGGCCTTGGAGAAAATCTCCCGGGCCCTAAATTTTTCTCTACGGGCCTGGTAAGCAAGAAGGCAGAGGGTGTTTTTCCAAGACTGGGAAAATTTCAAAAATTCTCTGGACTATAAGGACTAAGGATAATGGTACGAATAATGATTGCAGCTATTATTCATCATTGTATTGAAAGTACATATTACGAAAACAGGGATGACTGTATATAGTTCGACTTTTTTGAAAATTGTGAGATTTAAACTTCTTCATTATTGATTACATTGTGAAGAAAAATTCGATTTGGGGAAAATTATTAAGTGTTAAAAATTTTTATTAAATGCCGATGCAATTTCAAAAATTTTATCGACAAATTCCCCAAGACCGTCCGGTCCGAATGGGCAAACAAATGGTCCAAACCAAACATCAACAAGTCTCTTAGATTGATGGCACGGCGATCAGGTAATCTTTTGTTATTCCATCTTTAAAAAATTCATTTTTCCCCTTTGGTTTGTATCGTTAACGAATACAACATCATAGTTTGTGGCCATACACTGTGAAAAACGGTTACTTGGGCATGGGCACGATAATGTTGGATTTGCTCTTTATGACTATTACTACGTTTATACGGTAGTTAGTCGCAATTAAAAATTAATCAGTAGTGAAGTCAGTATTTATACAGCTATCCAGAAACAAGATTTAACAAGTAAGGGTGTTGTAGTCAGGCGAGCCTGACAATAAAATACCCGACACAGTCACACATGTTCAAATAATTTTGAGCCACGCCCAAAAACAGGAGCACTAAGATAGAATATTCAAGAGGTTCTAAGGGGCTCCATATACCGAATTTTGTTAAATTGCTTTATGAAACCCACATCTTTGCCACGCCCAATTTCCATTTTTTTTTTTTAAATTCTAATCAGAGGCTTAAATATACGCTCGAATTCTAAGTTTCATTAAAATATTTCGAAAAAGTCCGATTTTGAAGCAGTTTTGGGATTTTTGTGACAGACCCTAGTACTGGAGGTACCCTTAATAATGGACCGATCAAGAAAATTTGGGGAGGATGTTTATGGCTTCAAAGGAAGCATAACTACCAACTTTCGTTCAGGTCCCATTTGAATTTCGGGTGTAGGAGGCATATTTCAAAAAACGCCCTTCTGCCACGCCCACTTTTCGAATTTTTGGAAATCATATTAATTTCCTTTATACATGTTCAAATATCAAATTTCATTAAAATATCCTGATAAACTTTGATTTTAGAGCAGTTTTTGTGATTTTCGTAACAGACCCTAGTACTGGAGGTACACCTAAAAATGGTCCGATCGGGTCCATTCTCGAACTTGTTCTTACTCATGTCGCCGTGAGAACGCATACCAAATTTTGTCAAGATAGCTCAACTCCTTCGATAAGATAACTGTATACAAACAGACAGACAGACAGACAGACGGACAGACGGACAGACTGACAGACGGACAGACGGACGGACATGTCTAAATCGAATCTCCTGGTGACGCTGATCAGTTCTATACATATTTTGTATGGTCTATCTCGACTGGTTCTGGGTGTTACACACAACCACACAAACGCATTATACCCTCGACACAGAGTGGGTCGGGTATAAACATTTTTTTCAGGCTACAAGACCGAAAATAAAACGGAAGTGGTACTGGTACCACACATACGAAAAAATATGATTTGGGTTAAGGGATAAAATTTCCGACTCGGATGTATTTATTCTCCTTTCGATGGAATTAATTCAAAAGCGGAAGGATATTTTTATGAAATGCTTCAGTTATCCTATGATCGAAATAAACGGCGCTGCCGGATCGTCAAAACTAGCAAAACTTGCGAAAAAAATGGCATCATCTGGCGTATTTATTGCAATTAGTCTCATTGCTCACGATTTATTTTCGTGAGTTAGCTAATCGCGAGTAAGATTTGTTCTCACCGTTTATACGGTAAAATTTGGTAATTGCCATATTCTTAATCGCGAGTAAGGCGTTCGTATAAACGCAGTAATAGAAAATATCGATTCTGGTGGATAAAAAATTATTTACCCATTCATTCTTAACATGAAGATCTCTTCTTCACTGTTGTTAACATTACAGCGTTAGCTGACATTATCTGTTGACGTTAGCATAAAAGCTCAACTGAAAGGCAGGCTGGCGCAGAAAATGCAGAAAATGGCAGTGATGCTTTTCTGAAAAAATTTACGAAAAATAGGCCAGCTTATTTATGAAATTATGGACATGATTTTAGTATTTACAAAATGTAAAATTTTTTTTTTAGATAATCAAAAAAAAAAAAAAAAAATCAGTATCCCGAACTAGCAGTGGTCAAAAAAATTTTAAATTGGATATCCGGGCTGATATTGCTCTCCATAAAATCGATTGAACTTTGCCCATCTTAGGATGGTTGAGGTTTTTTGATGCCATCAAAACTCTCTAAAACGCATTATTTAATACCGAAACACTACTCTTTCTATGTACATATTTTGCTCTGTCTCTCTCTCCCCACATTCTCCCTCCCACTATATCGAATCTATTTTCTATTGCTTGAGATTCGCTTGAGAAAAGTAAAAGTTTGTCTGGAATTTTATTATTTTAAACTCGGATAGGAAGAAAACGTAACTGAAAATAGGGCGAAGGGGATAGAGTTAAAAAGTTTATCATGGTTTGAAAAATTAGTTTCCCTCGCATTCTCCAATCATATTATCGCCTTGGTTTATTTTATCTTTACCGAAACTTTTCCTCCTTTTTTACACTATAAGGCCCTATAAGCAGGCAATGGTAGAAGACATATTGGTAACCCATATATGTGTGGCAATGCGTCGCAAAAACTTGCATCCTTTCCGAGCTAGCGTTTGAACTTTTCAAAACTCTCTATTGAAATAAACATGTATGTACCTAACATTCGCTCTCTTCGCTTATGGACACAATAATAAGCAACTTAATTCTATAGCACTATCACCATATCTGACAATATTTATTATTTAAATTATTATATATTGTACAATATTTGCACAGTTTTGACCAGTAATCGAGAAAGAAGAGTCTACAGTAACACACTTAAAATCTAAAAATCCGGCCTGGCATGGTTAACCCGTAATTAGAATAAAAATGGGACCGAAATATTGCTTGGGAAATTTCAAGAACACTGCATCACTGTTTTTTAACATTTCGATAAGTTAAGAAAGCTTTAAAGCTTTTATTTGAACAGTGGCTAACATGCTCGTTAAATATCCAGACTGCAGTCATGAGCTTTCGCTCTGTTGTGTCAAAAAGAAATCTGTTTGGAAAAAATCTGTTAATAAGCATGAATTTGTAATTTTTATGCCAATTACATGTTGATTGCATGTCGCATTTACCTATTGTATTTTTACCAGTCGATTCGAAAAGAGTAAAATATTTGAAGCAAATTTTACATTGGCCCGTAGTCCGATGACCATAGCTCATTGACTGAATTTTATGGGACTAGATAATGATGATTATGATAATAATCAACATAATGATGGTAATGATGAAAGTTATGATGATGATGATAATGATGATGAAAATAATGATGATGATAACAATAATGATGAAGATGATAATGGTTATGATCAGGCGCGCAGCCAGGATTTCAATTTGGGGGGGTTCGCAGAAAATTTTTCTAAATATTTTTTGTTTTTATTTTCGTAAAAAGCTTACAAAATATATAATATAATTAAAATATATTTACATAAATATTTTACATTTTTATAAGGTGTACAAAGTAAAAAAAAGTATTTTCGAAGAACTTATTCAATTTAAAGTGCAATGTTAAGTCTGCGCTTGCTTTCAGCAAGTTTTATTTAGTATGTCCTCTACACTGGGAGTAAGATCTCGATGGACGTAGAGGAGTGCTAAGGCATTTAACCTCTGTTCTGTCATTGTAGATCTAAGATAAGTTTTGAGTCGGCGGAGAGTTGAAAACGAACTCTCATTTTCACATGTGGTTATTGGAAGAGTAGCCAAAATAGTTAATAAAATAAAAATAGTTGGTAAAATATCTTTTTTACAAAATTTTATAGCGTCAAACACTGTTTTGGTCTTTCATTTTTTTCTAAATTATTAATTAATTTATACCAAATAGTGAGCTCCATTTTTGAATCATCAAAATTTCCCTCTAAATCATCTTGATAAAACTGAAAGAGTTTTTTAAATTTGTCTAAAAAATCATCAACTTTTGCAGTATCGCTTTGAGGAAATAAAACTTGAAAACCAAGAAGAATATCCTTGTGTTTTGAAAAGCGATTGGTTAAGTTGACAATAAATGCATCCACAAAAGGTAAATAAAGGGAAATACGATAATAATATTCAACACTTTTAGTATGAAAATGTGCTTCGTGGTCCTGAAATGTGCGAGCCTAGGTTTTTCAAAATAAGTCCGCTTGATAAAGCTTGCTTCTCAGCGTTTTTAACAATTTCTGAAATTCTTCCTCAGCGTTACTTCTTAAGGTTTGAATATTCTCTAAGCATATATCTGCTAGGACAACAGCATATTTGAGATCAATGTTTCTACCTTGTAAATATTTACATAGAACAAATGTGTAACTAAAAACTGATTTATACAATGAAGAGATATAAGAAATTTGCCTTTTTGTAAGGCACATTTTAATAAATTAGACTGACTTGACACATTTTGATCATTCCAAGAGGAAATTCGGTCAAGAACTAAAATTATTGCATCATAAAACTTAATAAGAGTTTGTAGGACGGCGATGTAGAAATGTAAGCTGTGTCGTGTATTTTTTCCTTAATTTGGGGGGGGGGGGGGTTTGAACCCCCAAAATCCCCCCCTGGCTGCGCGCCTGGTTATGATAATTATGATGTTGATGTCGATAATGATGATAACGATGATAATGATGATAATGATGATAATGATGATGATGATAATGATGAAAACTATGATAACGATGATAATGATGATGCTATTGATCATCATCATGATTGTAATGATGATTTTAATGATGGGAATGATGAAAATGATGATGATGATCGTATTGATGGTTATTATGATAATGATGATGATGATGATGATGATAATGATGATTATGATGATCATGATAATGATGATAAGGATGAAAATTATGATGATGATGATGGTAATGATGATGATAATAATGATGACGATGTTGAGAATAATAATGATAATGAAGATAATGATGATGATCAGTCTGTCTCTGAACGACATAGATAAATCATTTTAAAATTACTCCGAAAGCATTTTGGAAAATAGTGACTTAAGATTTGGAGAGTTAAACGTACATATAACGGAAAAACTTATCCACACATGAGTTTAACGATTTACATATGTATATTAAATTATAAATAGATTTAACTTTGAACAGGCTCCAATAAAAAGGGAAAATTCAAACAATATTTTTAAGCTTCGAGGAGCACAACAAAAATTTTTTTATTACATTCTTAATGTCAAATTTCAAAATTTCATTGATATCTGGAAATTCATTCGGCCTCAGGAATACCATGAAACATCCTGTTTCAAGTGGACTTGTTCCAAAGCATTTCAGAAATATTAACTGAGAAAAATTGTATAGAAAAAATAAATAATTTTTAGTTTGATTTTGGCCTTAAAGTTGCAAAGAGTTTTGGAGTTTACTGCATTCAATTCTGATTGAAAAATTCTAAAAGAAGTTTTTCCCAAAACAAACACAAATTAGAAGCGATAATAGTCCTATTTCTATAAAGAAATACATCATCTTGAGAGCCGCCCAATCATTTAGATTGGTCAATATAAATCCAAACGAATTTCGGCTTCCCTCTTCGTCTTGAAAACATTCTTTCGTATGCGCCTGTTATAAACTGCATCGAATTGAACAATAAAAATAAGTTCTAGCCATACGCCATAAGGTGGCATACCGCAAGCTCCGCAAATGGTGTTCATTTAAAGTTATCGCTCTTGGCGAAATTGGCCGGCTGCCCATTTGTCCATTTGCCCAATCGTCCGTTTGCCCATTTTCTCATTTAGTCATCCAGTTACCTGTGCGTCGTCCCACTTATCCGTGCAAGACCGGTACAAATTAACTTTCCAAAAGCATTGGGATGAGAAAGAGGCTCGTGCTTGTGAGCATAAAACGCATGTGGTTTTTGGATTTCTTTTTAGTTTTGCATGCTGTGAAGTATACATTGCGGTTTTCCATGCCTACAGCCATGCAATGTGGAGGTGCCAGCTGTGCTTGTTTTGATTATTCCTCTTTTCATATGAGCTTCGTGACTTTTTCCCACCATTTAATGTTGAATTATTGTATGCAGCTAATAAGGCGGAAGCAAGTTTCACGCTGCAGCAAATTCTATTTCAGCGGCGTCCCATTCTCTTCTCGCTTCATTTCTGTTCTGCTCTGGTCTGTTCTGTTATGTTTTGGTCTGTTCCATTCTGTTTTATCCTGACCTGACCCAACCTGTGTCAAGGGTAAGATTTTTCATTCAAATTAAAGTGCTCGAAATGCGGACTCATGTTCTTCACCTTCACGGGAAAAACAAAAATATAATAAAAATACTCGTGCATACATACATATATGTACAAGGTGTATGTGTATATAATATCATTACAAGCACGGCTGAGCAGAGTTACACTGGACGATTGCTGTTCAAACTCATTTACACGCGGCTGCTGCTTTACTGTAATATCGGTTTCCGGTCACCTGTTCACTCGGTTCAATTGGCCATTTGTTGCCAAGTTGCCATAAAATTTATTTCACTCAATACAATTCCATTCCATTCCGTTCCGTTCCGTTCGTTTCTGTGCGAGGAAGTTCCATTAAACTGTAATAAAGCTCGTGATTTATGCAAATATCTTTGTTTTGGCCGTTGCTGGATTCGGTGAATTTTCTTTTGTGATTTTATGTGGGATTTTTATAACGTGTAAAGTGTATATCGCAGCCTACTCGTATAGCTATATATAGTATATACTTATGTTTCTTTGGATTCTTTCAAATAAAAAAATATCGCCACTGAACATATACAGGTCAAGGATATATTAACGATTTTCCCCTACGAGTATTGATTGATAGAAAACTATTGATGAATGTGTGTGTTTTTTCCCCGAATGCAAGTTAGCGTATTAGAGGCTCAGCGGAGCACGAAGGGATTTTTTTTGGGGGTCGAAACCCCCTCTAGAATATTGATTGATTAAAAACTGTTGATCCGTTTGAGGAGATTTTCTTCGTATTCAAGCTAATTAATCCATTAGAGGTTCAGTGGAGCACGAAGGGGATTTTTTGGGGTCGAAACCCCCTCCAGAATATTGATTGATTAAAAACTGTTGATCTGTTTGAGGAGATTTTCTTCGTATTCAAGCTAATTAATCCATTAGAGGTTCAGTGGAGCACGAAGGGGGTTTTTTGGGGCCGAAACTCCCTCCAGAATATTGATTGATTAAAAACTGTTGATCCGTTTGAGGGGATTTTCTTCGTATTCAAGCTAATTAATCCATTATAGGTTCAGTGGAGCACGAAGGGGGTCGTTTTGGGGTCGAAAGCCCCTTCCGAATGTTGATTGATTAAAAACTGTTGATCCATTTGAGAGGGTTTTCTTCGAATGCAAGTTAATTAATCCATTATAGGTTCAGTGGAGCACGAAGGGGGTCTTTTTGGGGTCGAAAGCCCCTTCCGAATGTTGATTGATTAAAAACTGTTGATCCATTTGAGAGGGTTTTCTTCGAATGCAAGTTAATTAATCCATTATAGGTTTAGTGGAGCACGAAGGGGGTCTTTTTGGGGTCGAAAGCCCCTTCCGAATGTTGATTGATTAAAAACTGTTGATCCATTTGAGAGGGTTTTCTTCGAATGCAAGTTAATTAATCCATTATAGGTTTAGTGGAGCACGAAGGGGGTCGTTTTGGGGTCGAAAGCCCCTTCCGAATGTTGATTGATTAAAAACTGTTGATCCATTTGAGATGGTTTTCTTCGAATGCAAGTTAATTAATCCATTATAGGTTCAGTGGAGCACGAAGGGGGTCATTTTGGGGTCGAAAGCCCTTTCCGAATGTTGATTGATTAAAAACTGTTGAATGCAGATAACTTATATACATCAGATTCATTGGCGTATGAAGGGGGTGGTTTTCTATTTTAAACTCCCTCTGAAATGCTAGGAAACACAAAGGAATGACACAAAGTTTTATATTGCCTAAATCCCCCGTCGAAATAGTTTTCTAGGTACGCGCCTGATGACGATACGAGGGAATAATTTTAATTCAGTATGACTTTATTCCGTTTTTTTTTTTTTTTTTGCCGCATTTGATAAAATGCGAATTTATTATCTTATTTGTCATTGTGGGCTTATAACTGACTTATTAATTCTAGGTATCGAACTACCTATCTCCAATCGCACATTGTTGGTCCATCGCCTATGCACGCTGCGTATGCCATCGCAACGGGAATAACATTCTGTTCCATATTGCCTCTAAACAAGTGAGCATAAGGCCCAGTGGCCCATATTCCAACATCATCGCCGCTGTGTACACCTAACGTACTGTTGATATAACTCGGGAAGACGAAATCTAACACGTTCGGAGAATTAATTTTAATTATGGGGAAAAAAAGATTTGTTGCTTTGTGAAAACACCCTTCTTACCTGGGGCTCCGAAACGTCCCGTTAAATCGATACGATATCCGCGCTTATCTAAATATTGCTGCGGCCCAACGGCATAATTCAGCGTTGCGTATTTCACACCGTTAGCATCGGTCTGGGCTTCATTCAAACCTAAAATATTATTGCCACGTGTCGGGTAGCCAGACATACTCAGGGCATGCCCATGATCGGCCGTTACAACGATCAGTGTATTCTCTGGATCGGTCAGTTCCAGTGCCTTGGCAATTGCTTTCTCAAATTGGATCGTTTCGTCCAAACTTGCGCCCGGTTTATTAAAATGATTCCCATAATCGATGAGACCACCCTCAACGAATAGGCAAAAGCCATTGGGATTAGATTTTACAATTTTCAATGCCGTCTCGGTCATTTCAGCCAGCGTGGGTTGTCTTGTATCGTTTTCATAATGGAATTTCATGAGACCCGACTGAAAGAGTCCCATAAGCTTGGCGGGTGGGGTTTTCGATGCATTTACAGCTAGCAGTTGGTTACGATTTGTAACGACCAGACCATCGGGATGTCGTGCTTGCCATTTTGAGAGTAGATTTTTACCATCTAAACGTTCGCCCTTATTGCCATGAGAGTCCACAATTGTTTTCGGTAAGAATTTTCCCATACCGCCGCCAAGCATAACATCGAATTTACTGCCGGGAGATTGTGTGACAAGCTGTTGGGCAATATCCATGCATTCGCTGGGATCCGCGCCATATTTTAACACATCCGCATCGCATTCCCATAAACGGTTAGCAACGTGCGCATATGCGCCCGACGGACTAGCATGGCTTAAGGTTGTTGTCGTTATAATGCCTGTGGATTTTTTGGCCGCTTGAGCCCAAGAGAGCAGAGAGCTGACATGATTCTCGCGATCCATTGAAGCGGTGCAATCATTGAATTGCACCTTCGCATTGACGCCGATTGTCATGAAGTTGGTCTTCACGCCGCACAGGTACGCTGTTGCTGTGCAAGCGGAATCCGGCACTTGAGCGTTAACGCAGTAAGTCTGCAAAAATTTTGTTTTTTATACCCAGCGTAAGCGGGGTATATTAGTTTTGTGCAAATCTTGTAACAGGGAGAATTAAGCTCCGGAGCTATAGAAAAATATATATAGAAATGATCAGGATCAAAAACTGAATCGATTTAGACATGTCCGTCTGTCCGTCTGTCCGTCTGTCCGTCCGTCCGTCCGTCCGTCCGTCCGTCTGTCCGTCTGTCCGTCCGTCCGTGGTCGGATCTCCTCCGAAACGGCTGGACCAATCAAGTCGAAATTTGGCACACAGGTATATCGGGATCCGAGTATGATCCTAAGTAAAAATGGGAGACATCCGCCCACTGCCACGCCCACAAATGAATATAATGTGTTTTCAGTAAAATGCTTGTAACTTGCGAACCAGTCAACACATTCCATTGATATTTGGTGTACTGGTAAACTACGAAAAGGGACATATCCTGGCAAAAAATGGACGCCGCCCTCCTCGAGCCACGCCCACAAATAAGCCCAAAAATAAGGGCTTATCGTAACTTGTGAAGTAAAAGGCGTAGAAGCTTCAAATTCGCAGCATAGGTTGCCTAAGGCAAATGAAAGGTGTAGGAACAAAAATTTATGTAGCCCGCCCACTGCCACGCCCACAAATAGAGAATTTTCATAACTTCCGAAGTAAAAGGGCGTAGAAGCTTCAAATTCGCAACATAGGTTCACCAAGACAAATGAAAGGTGTAGGAAAATTTTTTTTATGGCCCGCCCACTGCCACGCCCACAAATGAAGTTTTTTCGTAACTTCCGAAGTAAAAGGCGTAGAAGCTTCGAATTCGCAACATAGGTTCACCAAGGCGAATGCAAGGTGTAGGAAAAAATTTTTTGTGGCCCGCCCACTGCCACGCCCACAAATAAAGATTTTTCGCAACTTCCGAAGTAAAAGGCGTAGAAGCTTCAAATTCGCAACATAGGTTCACCAAGGCGAACGAAAGGTGTAGGAAAAAATTTTATGCGGCCCGCCCACTGCCACGCCTACAAATGAAGATTTTTCGTAATTTCCGAAGTAAAAGAAGTAGAAGCTTCAAATTCGCAACATAGGTTCACCAAGGCGAATGAAAGGTGTAGGGAAATAATTTATGTTGCCCTCCCACTGCCACGCCCACAAATAGAGAAGCAAAACATAGTGCGCTCGTAATGTCGGGACGCTGGGTATTTCAAAGTCGGGCTTGACCGACTTTAGCTTTCTTACTTGTTTTTTGTTTGTTTTTAAATCGAAATTTAATAATCCTAAATTGAATGTACCTTGCTTAATCCTGAGTATGGGAACTTATCAAAAGTCAGTACACTCTCTTCGCCCGTTCGGCCCTGTCGTTGTCCTTTAAGAATACGAGCAGCAGTTACCGTCGTCAAGGACATACCATCGCCAAGGAAAATTATCAAATTTTTCGCTCTGTTTAAATTTAAGGGTGATTTTGGCCCACGCTCCCATATGGCCTTGGCGGCTTCATTGCGCCAAAAATTCTCATCAGTTTCATCGTTGGGTGCGGGCTTATGAGAGTAATAAAAGCTGCGGCCCATGAACTTTGGAATAGGAATCGAAGACTCATGAATATCTCCTTGGGGGTGAGGGGAAAAAAAAAACAAAAATAATAATTTCTCCCGTCCGAAAGATGAGACATCTTGAAATAAATATTTACCTGTTAAAGCCGCTCCATAGGCTCCATATGTCCTGCATGAGACTCCGAGCGCCAAAAGTACAAAAAACTTCAATGCCATTCTGCACCGTCTTGTGGCCTTAGATCACTGGTTTGTGAATGTCGAAAGGTGTGAGAATTTATATAAAAACCTAACCTGGTGTTTCATTATCTCTCTAGAATTGTTTGGACTTGAAAAACTTTCTTTATTTATTTTTTTTTTACAAACCTTACATTTTATTGCTCACATTTTCTTTGCATCTTTTATCTTAGCGGATTATTTTGAGATCATTTTAGTTCACCCTTAATCTGTCACATATTTTTCGTTGCTGACTGTTAAGTTGAATCTCACCAGTACAGTCCAGCTTCTGGGAAATTATTAATTTTATCTAGTCGTTATAAACATATAAATATTTATTTAATATTACATCTGTCCACAGGCACGTATGCGGAACGTCACGTGAAATCTAAACGCTCCCAGTTGTGAAAACAAGCACGCATGCTCGTAGTATTCATGATTGATGCGTTCATTATCCTGTTTGATTCATGAATCTTTGAAAACGTTGAATTCCTTAAGAACATCGCAAATCCACCCAAAATAATATGTATGTTATAAAAATACCTTACATACATACGAGGCCTCTACAGTTCGATTTTTTCGAACGTTAATATTTTAAATGTAGCACTCGCGAATCAGATCTCTCGGTAGCGTAATGGGAGCGTGCTGCGATTTGTAACCTGGAGGGCTCGAGTTCGATTCCTGTCGCAGACGTAAAAATTGGGACTTAGAAAGATGCAAAGTAAATTTTAAAATTTGAGGTAAAATTTGATCCACTTATGGGGGGAGGGGGGTAGAAAGCAAGTTGGCAGTTATAAACTGAAGCTTCCTATCCAGTCGTCAGACACGTCATCCATACAACAAGTGCTTACAATTTTTTTTTTATTTTTCCATTATTAATGTTTGGATGAAAGCAAATTTTGAAATATTTTTAAATGTTATAATATTATCCACCTAAGTATTCACAAAAAAAAAAAATTACGTCCGCCGCAGCGGGGATTGAACCCGCCTACATCGGATTGTTACTGCTTGTTTAGGCGAACGAGTTTCAGCAATTGGATTATTGTGTTCTCAGGATCATTGATTCATGCATAGTAGGGAAGATATGTTTCATGGGTTTTCAAGCATTAATCAAACATTTTTTGTCTATGCATGATTTCCTATGACAAGCCTGTATAAAAAAGAAATGAAGAGGCATGGAAGGTTGGCATGCATGCAAAGCACTCTTAAGAGGCATGATTCATGCATCTTTCATGAATATTTTTACAACTGGGTATGACAATAACGTTACTCATACGTCGTGCACGTGCAAAATTACTGTTATCACAAATTCGGTTGCTTCAATAAGGGTTTCTATCATTGAGTGAGAACTGTGTTTTTTTTTTATACCCGACACACTCTGTGTCGACGGTAAATATACGCAATAGCGTTTGTGTAGTTGTGTGTAACACCCAGAACCAGTCCAGATAGACTATACAAAATATATATAGAAATGGTCAGCGTCACCAGGAGATTCGATTTAGACATGTCCGTCCGTCTGTCTGTCCGTCTGTCTGTCCGTCTGTCTGTCCGTCTGTCTGTCCGTCTGTCCGTCTGTCTGTCCGTCTGTCTGTCCGTCTGTCTGTCCGTCTGTCTGTCTGTATACAGTTATCTTATCGAAGGAGTTGAGCTATCTTGAAAAAGTTCGGTATGCGTGCTCACGGGGACATGAGTAAGACCAAGTTCGAGAATAGACCCGATCGGACCACTTTTAGGGGTACCTCCAGTACTAGGGTCTGTTACGAAAATCACAACAACTTCTCTAAAATCGAAGTTTTTCAAGATATTTTGATGAAATTTGATATTTGAACATGTTTAAAGGCAAGTAATATGATTTGCAAAAATTGGAAATTGGGCGTGGCAAAGATGTGGGTTTCATAAAGCAATTTAACAAAAATCGGTATATGGGGCCCCTTAAAACCTCTTGAATATTCGTTCTTAGTGGTCCTGTTTTTTGGGCGTGGTTTAAAAATTATTTAAACATGTGTGTCTGTGTCGGGTATATTATTGTCGGGCTCGCCTGACTATAACACCCTTACTTGTTTCAATTAAACATAATATTATCTGGATTAATTTTTTTTGGGGGGTTTTCAAAATGTTTGCGTGTGTAGTGTATAAAAAAAAAAACAATTTTTATGATTGGACCCTGTTGCTATCTGAGTTAAGAGACTTTATAGCTTAATTTTAAGGCAGATATACATTAACAGGATAATTGACGTTTATTGTGTAACACTAAAGATTTGACCTAAATTTTAGATTGGTGAAAACCTTAAGACATTAAACAATTCATTTCGAGGATAGAGTGGCTTAAAAACACTTCGTTGAAAGTAGTTTTTCAAATAGTTTCGGCTATGTTTTAGTTCATTCTTTTGAAACAAAGAGAAAGCTTTTGAATTTTAGAGATACCAACATGCATGAGTGTTTCTAGTAGGGGAGCTGGAGAAGCTAAATTTGCAGTTACTCTAGCGTCATGGAGACGTATTGGATTGTAAAGCTTACGTTTTAAATCGAATACGAAATCGATATCGAACTGTATACGTGCTTTTGGTACCCGATATTTAATTTGAGTAAATTTTATACTGAATTTCCGATATCATTAGAATTTTTGGGTTGTTAGACCAGAAGGTGACGGTCTCAATGCTTCAAGCTCGTAAACGCTATCACTTACAAAGGTGGTTTAAAAGCAAAAAACACTTCATGGTTTCATTTTTTTGTACAAAATTTTTCGGGACACATCTTATATATGAGTTTTCCCTTTGCTTTCTTTTAAAAATGAAATCCCCAATATTACATGAAATTTTAAAAATTAGATCCTCTGTGCGCTCCATTCCGGATCTCTCCAATAATAAGACTTTCCATAGAGTATTAGCAAAAGATTAAGTAAGGAGACCTTCTGGTCTAGAATTTTTTGGAAATCGATTTTTTTTTTATATATATTTCGGAAGAATAGATTTCTAAGGATGTGCTGCTGGCAGAGTTTCGTGAAAATATTGACAATATTTTCTTTGCTACAGCCGTTTTAGTAGGTGGAGACAGCAGGCAGCGCGCTTGATCAAAGCAACTTTGAACGCGTTTATCTCAAAACCACTTTTTTTGAAATAGCGTACATGAAAACAAAAAAAAACAAGTAAGATGTTATAGTCAGGCAAGCCTGACAATAGAATACCCGACACAGACACACATCTTCAAATAATTTTTAATATCAGGAGTTGTTTAAGGCCATAGGGGCCCCATATACCGACTTTTGTTTAATTTCTTTATGAAAACCGCCCCTTTGCCGCGCCCACTTTTCCAATTTTTCGGAATTCTAATCAGAGGCCTAAATATACGCGCAAATTCTAAGTTGCATTGAATGATTTGGAAAAATTCAGATTTTGGGGCAGTTTTGAGATTTTTGTGACAGACCCTAGTACTGGAGGTACCCTTAATAATGGACCGATCAAGAAAATTTTTGGGCAGGATGTTTATGGCTACAAAGGAAGTATAAGTGGCAATTTTCGTTGAAGTCCCATAGGCGTTTCGGGAGTGGGAGACAATTTTCGAAATACGCCCTTCTGCCACGCCCATTTTTCTAATTTTTGTAAATCACATTAATTGGCCTAAAATATGTTCAAATGCCAAATTTCATCAAAATATCTTGAAAAACTCCGATTTTAGAGCAGTTTTTGTGATTTTCGTAACAGACCCTAGTACTGGAGGTACCCCTAAAAATGGTCCGATCGGGTCCATTCTCGAACTTAGTCTTACTCATGTCCCCGTGAGCACGCCTACAAAATTTTGTCAAGATAGCTCAACTCCTTCGATAAGATAACTGTATACAGACAGACGGACAGACGGACAGACAGACAGACGGACAGACGGACAGACGGACATGTCTAAATCGAATCTCCTGGTGACGCTGATCATTTCTATATACATTTTGTATAGTCTATCTCGACTGGTTCTGAGTGTTACACACAACCCAACAAACGCAATATACCCTCGACACAGAGTGTGTCGGGTATAAAACCCGTCAAACCGATTCGTCTGAAATTTTTATATCGTCCCCTCAGAAAACGATTGTCGTATGTCGCATGTATTTTTTATGGGATATACGACAGTCCTTTTCTGAGGGGACAATATGTTATTCACAACATCAATGGCTATCGGGTGAGCTACAACCAAAATTTTTGTTTCAAGAACTTCATATTTTTTCATACAAAAATATGGTAAAAAAAGGCGTTTTTTTGATGTGTTAAATTAAAAACTGCGCCATTTTGTCAATTTTTTTTTTTTGGTTTTTTTTGTTGTAGCTCACCCGATTGTTGCATTCATTCTGATTAATATGCCTCGGAATTTGAATATGTAAAAAAATGAAAAAAAAAATTCAAAAAAAAAATTCAAAAAAATATTCAAAAAATTTAAAATATTCAAAAAATGCACAGTCAAAAATTCCAAATTAGTTCGATTTAGTATGCCTACTAAAATGTTGAATTGTCAAATCAACAAAAAAACCTACTTCAGTGAATAAAATATTCAAAAAGCACAGTTAAATGCAAAAAAATTCAAAAAAATTCAAAAAAATTCAAAATATTCAAAAAATTCAAATAATTCAAAATATTGAAAATCCGAGCTCTACTGATAAATAATAATTTTTTTTCTTTCGGATAACCCGAACTTACGAAGTCATCTACGCCACGGAGGTACTTTTTAAATAAAAAAGCGTCTATTTCGCCGCCATTTTTAAAATAGAAAAAAAAACATTAAAAAAATACCACAACATTTTTTTTTTCGGATTGTCAATAAATAAAACAATAATCCTGCAAACTTAGAAACCCGTTTTTTATTTGGCTTAATTCCAAAAAAAAATCATGAAAATACCCTTAATTCTCGTGCTCTAGACCAGAAGGTCCCCTTAATGCGGAACCTCTTAGCGAAAAACTAAGAATTTACCAAACCAAATCAATCGCTCATCTCATGTGGGCATGGGCGTGGCAAAGGGGCACTTTTCATAAAGAAATTTAACAAAAGTCGGTATATGGGGCCCCTTATGGCCTAAAACACCTCACGATATTAAAAATTATTTGAACATATGTGTCTGTGTCGGGTATTCTATTGTCAGGCTCGCCTGAATATAACACCCTTACTTGTTTCCTTACATATTCTTCAAACTTAATCAAATTTAAGACATATCCACGACAACAAACATTCGTCCACTGAGCACTCGACATTCAATGACTAACATACATTATCGTCGACTTAATAATCCAAATGATTGCAATCATAGTGCATGGTGTATGCTACCATAACGTAGCATACAACTTGCTAAAAAAAAAAAAAATAATAAAAAAATATTCCAACGAACTTCGCACTGAAGTCTCATCATAAATTGTTTATTAGCTGCAGATGCAACAAATGCCAAAAGTGTGGGGCTGCATAGTTGCGAAGTCATGTGCTGTCATGTCCTTTATAACGAGAGGCAAGCATATTTCGCCTAGACAGAGATAGAGAATACGATTTTCTCAGGGAAAATTGTATAAATGTGTTGCATTTTATGGTCTATGTAGGGTCGTTTGTATCGACGTTATCAGCATGCAATAGCCAAATCCGACATTCAAGCAAGCAATTTCAAGCTGTTAGCAGCTGGGAGTTTTAGCTTTTGCGGTTTTGGTGGTTCAATAGTTTGCTGCAATGCATGATTAAACTGTCCGTGTATGTGTGTGTATATGCGTTTGTTTGTCGGTATTGTGCGAGTATGTCGAGTGTCAACCCTCAATATCCGTTTAAATGGTAAAATAAATGATTGAGATTTTTTGTCTTTGTGCTCCTTAATTTCTTTTGGTGCAAACGATTACGAATGAACGATCGAGGAATGTGGTGACTTAATTGTCTTGCGAAAGAATGATTTGCGCAACTTTTGTCTAGATAGATTTACGAAAATTCTCGGCTTTTTTAATATTTCTTATTTTCCAGCGCGAGGAAAGCACGATTATTATTACGTACAAATATTTTGCAGGTAATTCGCCATAAGTTGTAAGTTTGCGGTGGATTTTTTTTTTTTTTAATTTTGTTTTGTTTTTTACGGTAGCACTAAACTTGGTGAGCCACTCACGCGAATTGTGCAATATTAAATGAAATGTCAACATCATGTATCACGTTCATGAACTTTTTGTTTGCGAATATGAATGAACAGTTTTTAGTTTTATGACAGAAACGTTTTCATTCTTGCCGCAATTTAATCTATTTTAATTTATCTAATTGTAACCACCTCCTATGCAAAAAAAAAAAAAATTGCCATATATCAGCGAGCATGACGCATTTTTTCAAAACAATTAAGTACTTTTTTTTTTTACCAAACGTAGGGGTTGACATGTTTCTTCATATTTCTGGTGTATACAGTCGGATTTTAAAGTTTGGTACATCAATGTTTTTGTCGCAAGGAGAGCACTGTGACCTCTATAGAAGTCATTGACCTCAGGCGTACCGTGTTAGTACTTACCCTCAAGATCTCAGTGGTATGTTAGGATGGTAGGAACTTTAAAATCCGACTTTACACTTGCACTATACAGAAGCTACGTTGGAGTCACTTGTTTGGTGTTAGCTGTGAACTTTGACGATAGTTGGACTCAGAAGGTTTGGACTTTAAGCCGACGATATGAGTCATATGAAACCCTTACTTGAGAAGAAATTAGATTCAGATATATACTTATGTGTACGAAAGGAGTTGAACAGGACTCCAATATGGACTCATTTGATGTATGAAACGGATACTCCTATTGAACGACTGTGCTAGAATGATCAAAACGCCCTTTAAGACCTTTTACAGGAGCTCATTTTAAGAGGTCCGACTTCGAATCACGCACGAGTCATATGTATGGGGCGTTTCAGGTGAAGCAGGCAGCGAAAAATGGGTTATGTGCTAAAAATCTTTCATATTTTGATCGAAAAGATTGTATTTGACATTCAAATTGATTCAAAGTTTACAACCCTTCAGCTATCATTCTCCGACGATCGATGACCAACGACATATGTTTAAAATTCAAGGGGGGATCACATCAATGCTGCCATAGGGAATAGATTCAGCTTCTTACACTCCTTTTGAGGGCTTGTAATCCAGATGGTTTTGCCACATTGATTGTGTACTGTAAACTAGATTATGTTTCACAGCAAAAGATTTTTGTCGCTTTCAACAGTGCAGCTAGACACGTCTACGGGGTTCAACGCTATAAGCTCATATCTGATAGAAGCCTAGGGATTCTTGCTTGTGGTTTAATGGTTCACTTCGATATTCGATGATCAATATATCTTCATAAACTCATTATCTCTAGTGTACCTCTTTGAGAATCTGCACTTCGCTCAAACTAACAGGTGCACATTTTTCAATATTTCTAGAACATCCATTAGACAGTGGAATTTATGACCAAACCATTTAAGAAAAATTGCCTCAGGAGGCAGCTTTAAACGATCTCTTTATAAACATATGCTTTCCCCTAATCAATGACAAAACTTCTTCGGTCTTTACTCAGTCCCTATATTCAACTTTATCTCGTTCCCAACTCTAAGTTAATTCACTATTCTTCTTCTCTTTTTATACCCAACACACTCTGTGTCGAGGGTATATTGCGTTTGTGTGGTTGTGTGTAAATCCCAGAACCAGTCGAGATAGACCATACAAAATATATGTATATTGAAATGGTCAGCGTCAGTATCTTGACAAAATTCGGTATGCGTGCTCACGGGGACATGAATAAGACCAAGTTCGAGAATGGACCCGATCGGACCACTTTTAGGGGTACCTCCAGTACTAGGGTCTGTTACGAAAATCACAACAACTTCTCTAAAATCGAAGTTTTTCAAGATATTTTGATGAAATTTGATATTTGAACATGTTTAATTGCAAGTGATATGATTTAAAAAAAGGTAATATGATTTGGAAAAGTGGGCGTGGCAGAAGCGCGTTTTTCGATAATTGTCTCCAACACCCGAAATTCAAATGGAACTTGAAGAAAATTTAGCGCTTATTCTTCCTTTGTAGCCATAATCATCCTCCACAAAAATTTCCCTGAACGGTCCATTATTAAGGGTACCTCTAGTACTAGGATGTGACACAAAAATCCCAAAACTGCCTCAAAATCTGACTTTTTCGAAATATTTCAATGAAACTGAGAATTTGAGTGCATATTTTAGCCTCCGATTAGAATTACGAAAAATTGGAAAAGTGAGCGTGGAAAAGGGGCGGTTTTCATAAAGAAATTCAACAGAAGTCGGTATATGGGGCCCCTAATGGCCTTAAAAATCTGTTGAATATTCTTTCTTAGTGGTCCTATTTCTTGGGCGTGGTTTAAAAATTAATTAAACATTTGTGTCTGTGCCGGGTAATTTATTGTCAGGCTCGCCTGACTATAACACCCTTATTTGTTTATGTTTGAATTGAATTTACTTTACTTTATTATCCAACTTTCGCCTGATTCTATTTTATGATGTACCTACTAAAAAGACTATGGCTTAGTGTACTGCCGAATAATAATAATAATCACATGGACATAGTAGTAAAGCAATTAACATCCAAAAAGTCTAATTTTCGCGGAGGTCTACATATATCGCACACTAATCACTAAATCGGCACAACTCAAAATTTTGCATTTCTCGGGCAAACAGCCTACAACTCTCGACGCCTGTAAAACCAATTTCTTTGCTAAACTTATATTTATCTTAATTAACTGGAGAATCAATAAATATCAATGTTAAATTTCAAAGTCTTCTGTTTCCTGCAGTAAAGTGTTGGCGAACATGAAAAAAATAATTGAAAAAATTTTGAATTGTGCCGGTTTAGTGATTCGTGTGCGATATGCTTATCGTTCTAATCTATATCCATATGGAATCAAATTTTTATTATACAAAAAAAATTAGGTCTTAGAAATGGATTATCTTTGTGGTTTTCTCTGCGTTTTTGACTAATGGGGACTTCTGATAAAAATGCATTTAATAATAACGTGTTTTTTGGCCTCGAAAAGGCAATTTGATGACATTGTTGTCGCGAATTCTTATCAAAGTGAAAATATTGAAAATTTAAGGCATATTGAGGGAATTAATATTTTCATTAGCTGGATTAAATTCTTTTTATTTTATGATGTTTAAATGCCATAAAAGCGAAATAATCTTTTCAAGCAAAAGTGAGTTTTTTCTTTGTTTTATAAACTTAGAGACAAACGTCCTCGAAGATCAGCTATTTAAAAGTTCAAGTTCCAACTGTGAAGTTAAATAAGATCAAAGCCGGAATAACTTACCAACGAAATTTTTCTTCCTCAAAACTTGGGTCTTTAGGGTATGTGATGTAAACTGTTATGACGCCGTGGCTCGTATATACCGTTCTATACTGCTGGTTAAATAAAACATAAATATTGGATATTCAATACTTTTCTATCTGTATATATATGAAAAATCCCGATATCTATATTAGAGCTCTGTATTGAAAACAATCTCTTTGCAAATAGATTGAAACATTCAAGACTCCCCAGCAGAATATTATGTCAGCGGTGAACAAGTCCGCGCGTCTTTCAGAGCGGACGCCTCGGTGAAATGCTCCGCATGACAGTGTCAGCGAGGTGGAGCGAAAAAGTCATGCCCGATTGTCATTTACATTTTGAACTCGTCTTGATTGAATCTCATTAGCTGCTTAAATTTAAATATGGCTTTAGCGTCAGGAGATCATTTGCGAGATGTAGCGTATAGCATGCATACTGGGGCCTCATAATCCGAAGATCGCGGGTTCGATCCCTGCCCGAGCCAAACAATAATTGTAGAAGAAAAAAAAAAGATTTTTAGAAAAATTCGAAATACACGAAAAAACGCGATGAGAGAATCCTCTCTCGAAACTCGAGTTTCCTTCCTGAACTCAGGAGAGAGAGAGAGAGTTGTCAAACGGGTTCTAAAAATAGACAACGAGAGAGAAAAAAAAGAGCAGATGCTTTCTCGCGCCGCCCCGATGAACTTGTCGGGCGTGAAGCGCAATGCCATTCGTGTAGAAATTTCACCGCGCGACTCCTTTACAAAGGGAGTCGGGACGGCTCCTTTTTCACGCGGAGTTCACCGCGGATATCCACCTGACATTTTCTACTGGGTCTTTGTACGAGTACTCATATTCAGAATAGAAGAACTCAATGAATTAGATGTAAAATGCTCTCATGCACTTTGACAACAGACCCAGCCGGAACTGGGTATACGAGGTGCTCGAACACGTGCATAGCACACAGAATGCTATGCACAGCACGTTGCAAATATACGGGACCTTTCCATTTTTTGTAATACATGTCGTAGGATGTGCCATGGTGTGAAAACTGCGTTCACTGTGCATAGCATTGGATATATGGAATTAGTGAAAAATACCGGCTTTGCTCGCTTCTCCTAATGACACCGCAGCCGGGTCGTAGCCGGGTCCCAGGCGGGTGTTTTGGTGCATGGGCAGTGGCGTGCATGAAGAAGAATAGATAGATAGATAGGTCAACATAAGAAAAGAAAAAAGAACTGTTTTAAACATATTTCGCAAGCTGTGTACTAAGCTTGTGTATGGAACGAATCTAGCGAAGCCGGTATTTTTTATTATTTCAATATACCAATGCTATATACAGTGAAGACAGTTTTCACATCAGAGAACACCGTAGGATATGTATTGGGAAAAGTGGACAGGTACCGTATACTAGCAGCGTGCTGTGTGCATCATAATTAGTGCTATGTACGTGTTCAGGCACCTCCTGTTCACAGTTTCGGCTGGGAGAGTCTTATCCTTTCGGTAAGAGAGAGAGAGATAGAGAGGGAGATAGAGAGAGAGAGATAGAGAGAGAGAGATAGAGAGAGAGATAGAGAGAGAGATAGAGAGAGAGAGATAGAGAGAGAGATAGAGAGAGAGATAGAGAGAGAGATAGAGAGAGAGATAGAGAGAGAGATAGAGAGAGATAGAGAGAGAGATAGAGAGATAGAGAGAGAGAGATAGAGAGAGAGAGATAGAGAGAGATAGAGAGAGAGATAGAGAGAGAGATAGAGATAGATAGAGAGAGAGATAGGAGAGAGAGATAGAGAGAGAGATAGAGAGAGATAGGAGAGGAGAGAGAGAGTAGGAGATAGAGAGAGGAGAGGGATAGAGAGAGAGATAGAGAGGAGAGAAGAGAGGAGAGAGAGAGAGAGAGGAGAGGAAGAGAGAGAGAGAGAGGGAGAGAAAGAGAGAGAGAGAGAGAGAGAGAAGAAAGAGAGAGAGAGAAAGAAAGAGAAAGAGAGAGAGAGAGAGAGGGAGAGAAAGAGAGAGAGAGAGAGGGAGAGAAAGAGAGAGAGAGAGAGAGATTATTTCTGTATTGTTTTTATTCGATATTGAAGTGTTTGTAAAGTTCTCGAAATCGAGGACGCAAACCGAAACTGAGTTGCTCTTTAAGGTTCTTGTGTTTTTAATCGTGATCAAATATAATTGAATTCAATAATTATTCTTACGCGAAGGTCATTGCGTGAAAAGTATCTGACATTTTAAAATGTTTTCCTCTTTCAATATCTCCAACAAAACTGTGCACCTTCTTGTTGGCTAAGAGGGATTATGCATTCCGTATATTTTCCTACATTTAACAAGAGAGTTAAAAACCATTTGACTGCATTCATTATAACTATGAAAAGATATTTACATTTCGGGAATAATTTCCATTTTTTTTCCAAAAATATCAATTCCAAAGGCATACCAAAAGAATATTTGTTTTAACAATACATAGCATTCGTTTCTCTATTAATGTCAAACTTATTCGAGATACTCGAATAGTTGTACCTACTTGTACAACTCCAAATTCCTTTGTCTCAGTCAGGAGAAATAAAAACGGAAAATGAAATTTGAAATCAACTTCCATTTGGCTATGAATCGCGATGCTGAGATGAAAGAATGCTAATCATTTTAAGTAGCAGCGATGTAAGCTCTCTGCTAACGCAATGTAAGGACGCTGTTGCTTTTCTGTTTTGCAGAGCCATTCACACAAAATTGTCTGCAAGCATCATTCGCCAAGGCACCTTAGAAATTGTGCGAGCCATGTCCAGTCCGTAGCTAGTATTCGAGCAGTCTGGTCGTATCCGGTAAATGGTGTACACCCGAGCATTTTAACTTTATATAGAGCACGCTTTTTTGTGAGTTTGTGTGCGTGTCACTGTGTTATTGTATTGTTGTCGTATTTTGTGCTTGCACTTGGATATTGGATCGACTTGTCCCGATAATATCACGATAATATTTCAAAGTTAAAGGTATATGGGAATCGCTTAGTTCAGTTCCGGAGTCGCAAGGGAGAGGTATTGAAAAAAAAAAAAAAAAAAAATAAAAAAAAAAAAATAAAAAAACATAAATAAACAAAAAATCAAAAAAAAATCACGAAAAAATTTTCAAATCTGATTTGAACCACGATTTTCGAAGTCCTGACCGCATGGCCGTCGACGGTTGCAATATTGTAAACGAAAACGTGTAGCAGACCGAAAATACGGACATATGTAGGTAAATATATACAGTACTAAATGTATGGACGTGTGTGCGAAACAACTCGAACAGGCTGCAGGCTAAGGTGCGTGCCTATGCCTAGGATGTAGGCATTGTATCCTGCTAAACAACTACATGCTCGGCTTTAATGTAATCGCTTTGGTATCGTCGCTGCTGTTTTCGTTTCTCAAGTCTTTCATTTACCTTCTCGACGACTGAAAGTGAAACAGAAACTGAAACTGAAACAGCAACAGAAACTTCACAGGATACGCTTCGCGTTGGCACAGTTTACGCGTCACACGATTGTACTAGAATTCCAGCCAGCAAACGGCATACAGCATACAGCATCCAGTCAGCCGTTGAGCCAGTGAGCGAGCGAGCTAGAGCGCCAGCCAGCCAGCATGTCGGTCGGCCGTTCGCCTTATGTACGTACGCTAAGAGAATCCGAAAGCTTGAATTTGTATGTGCACCTATCTGCTGTGCTTATATGAGAAATTCGGGTCCTTATGTACCTTGAACATTCAACAATTTGTTGATTTTTGTGCTGAAATTATTCGTTTCTTTTTTTTTTTTGGTTTCTCGGTTTCCACGAATGTTTGCATTGCTGCTGCTTCGATCGTTTTATGGAAAATTTCTTTGCCGTTCAAATCGAATTTCGAAATTTATTTTATTTCATTTCATTTTAATTTCATTTTCATTTTCATTTTATATTCCCGTTGTTATTGTTGTAATGTTCAAGGAAATCCAAAAGTTTAAGTACTTCCTTTCAAGTGAATATCGATGTTGTGTTTCAATTTGCATATGAAATATTTTCATTCCCATTTGTGTGTGTATCTCCTGATGAGAACTCTTAACTCCAATAAGAATGATTTCCTGACTCGAAATTTATTTCTGGGAATATTTGAGCAACCGATTTTCATTGAGCTTTATTGAGTGCAAAAAGAAAGAAAGAAAAAAAAATATATATATGTTTTGTGAAAATATTTATCTTGAAGCGTCGAATCGGAAGAATTGTTCATTTAATCAATTTACCATCCATGTATGCAACTAATTTTTTTAATATTAAAGGTTACGGGAGATGGATTTTAGTTTTTGGAATTGTAAAAAGTTCTCGAAGCAGATAAGTAGATCGAATGAAGGAGAGAGGTATCTTTCAAAAGGCATGTTGTAGAGATTTATTTCTCGGTATTAAAATGAGAAATTTGCTGTAAATAAGTTTTTTTTTTCATTTTTTCATTCAGCCCTATTCTGAATAATATTTCACGTGAGCTTTTCCGGCAGTTTCAATACAAATTTCTGTTGAAACTGTCGGAAAAATTCACGTGAAATATTTTTCAGAATAGGGTTGATTATAATTTCAGAAAGTGTAGAAAACTCTTCTCTACAGTTTAAAGATTAGCTGCAGAGCAAACGTTTTTTCGACCCTTTTTTTGATCCGCTATAAAATCGTAGTAAATTGAAAAAGTCTTGAACTTTGTTAAGAGGCTTTGGAATGGACGAAAAGTGCCCACGGACGTAGATTTTGTTGTATAAAAGTACAAGAGGACTTAGACCTTGAATCGTCTATTTCAATATTGGCATATGTCGGTGGGTGTTCGTGTGTCTGACTATCGATTTAGTGTCAAAATCAAAAAATTAAATCTTCGATAACATTGAAGCAAAATATCGATGTTGATGATATCGTGCCATTTGATTATCGAATAAAAATTATTCATAATCCAGACAGGATGTATCGATATCTCGATATATCGATACAATATCGCCCATCCCTACTATGTGACATTCATGTGCATCAAGTTAGCTTGCACTTTTTCGAATTTCCAAAAAAAAAATATTGTGCTGTAATGTGCCCAGTTTGTGCTATCATGTGCCGTTTCGAAAAAAAAAAATTCCTCAAGGGATGCCATTTTTATGAGGAGGTCCTTTTTTCCGTGTCAAGTTAGCTTGCACTTTTTCGAATTTCTCGAAAAAAAATATTGTGCTGTAATGTGCCCAGTTTGTGCTATCAAGTGCCGTTGCGAAAAAAAAAAATTCCTCAATGGAACCCATTTTAATGAGGAGGTCCTTTTTTTCGTGTCAAGTTAGCTTGCACTTTTTCGAATTTCCCGAAAAAAATTATTGTGCTGTAGTGTGCCCAGCTTGTGCTATCATGTGCCGTTGCGAAAAAAAAACATTCCTCAAGGGATGCCATTTTTATGAGGAGGTCCTTTTTGTCGTGTCAAGTTAGCCGGTAATGAGTCTTAGCTCTAGGATGTTGCTAATCCACGAGCTGATTGTTGGGTCAATTCTTGCGGCAGAGAGCTCCTTTGTTATGGCCTCTCTCGTTACATTATTGAAAAATGAAGTCCCGGCTAACTTGACACGAAAAAAAGGACCTCCTCATAAAAATGGCATCCCTTGAGGAATGTTTTTTTTTTCGAAACGGCACATGATAGCACAAACTGGGGACATTACAGCACAATATTTTTTTTTGGGAAATTCGAAAAAGTGCAAGCTAACTTGACACGAAAAAAAGGACCTCCTCATAAAAATGGCATCCCTTGAGGAATTTTTTTTTTCGCAACGGCACATGATAGCACAAGCTGGGCACACTACAGCACAATAATTTTTTTCGGGAAATTCGAAAAAGTGCAAGCTAACTTGACACGAAAAAAAGGACCTCCTCATAAAAATGGCATCCCTTGAGGAATTTTTTTTTTTCGCAACGGCACATGATAGCACAAGCTGGGCACATTACAGCACAATAGTTTTTTTCGGGAAATTCGAAAAAGTGCAAGCTAACTTGACACGAAAAAAAAGGACCTCCTCATAAAAATGGCATCCCTTGAGGAATTTTTTTTTTCGAAACGGCACATGATAGCACAAACTGGGCACATTACAGCACAATATTTTTTTTTGGGAAATTCGAAAAAGTGCAAGCTAACTTGACACGAAAAAAAAGGACCTCCTCATAAAAATGGCATCCCTTGAGGAATTTTTTTTTTCGCAACGGCACATGATAGCACAAGCTGGGCACACTACAGCACAATAATTTTTTTCGGGAAATTCGAAAAAGTGCAAGCTAACTTGACACGAAAAAAAAGGACCTCCTCATTAAAATGGGTTCCATTGAGGAATTTTTTTTTTTCGCAACGGCACTTGATAGCACAAACTGGGCACATTACAGCACAATATTTTTTTTCGGGAAATTCGAAAAAGTGCAAGCTAACTTGACACGAAAAAAAGGACCTCCTCATAAAAATGGCAGCCCTTGAGGATTTTTTTTTTCGAAACGGCACATGATAGCACAAACTGGGCACATTACAGCACAATATTTTTTTTTTGGAAATTCGAAAAAGTGCAAGCTAACTTGATGCACATGTGACATTCTTATAAAAATGACGTTTTGATAAGATTCCTTTTTGGATGAAAATCGTTTTAAAAAGAAGCCTTTTTAATATTAAACGCAAGACTTATTGATTTAAAAATGTATTTGAATTCCGTATTCATTCCATAGTTTAAAAAGGCAAACCAGTTTTTTTGCACTTACATTGATATGATCAATCTAGCAAGCTGGAATCATATCTCGCGATGGCGTAGTTGAAGTGTGCTAGATTTGTAATCTGGAAGGTCCGAGTTCAAACCCCGCCGCAGGCCAAAGAATTTGTGGAAAAATGGAGAATAAAACAGGCAAGTAAATTTTAAGGGGAAAAAGGGGGGGGCAGAAAGTAATTTGGACGCGAACCAATAAAAACAAGTTGCTTTCGCCGGGCCTTCTAAAACGTCACGCACAACCTCTGTGAAGAAATTCCTATGGAATCTTTTTTTTTAATTTTTTAAGCATAAAAAGATTGGTAATATCTTTAATTTTTCAGTTTTTTAAATAATGTAAATGTTAAATAATCTACTTTTCAAAAAAAAAAAAAAAAACAAAAAAAAAAAACGCTCGCTGGAGCAGGGATCGAACCCGCCGACCTTGTTTTTTTTTTTTACAAGATTTCATATCAAAATTAAACAGTTATCTTCTTAACTTCTCGTTCAATTTTTCGTTATAATAAGCAATAAGTTTTTCTCTATTGTTTCAATAAGACAATCTTCTTGGATAAAAACCATAGAGAAATCTTATTGTTTTTCTTCCATTTTATGTGGTATCGTTTTCTCTGTGTACATTGTACGTATCTGTGACAATATGGAATAGAAGCTTAAGTCGACATAAGCGAGAAACGAGTTAGTGGCTTTGGAGTTATAAAGACGCCAGGTCGCGAAGGTGTGTTCAATCCATTTTCAAATCTCATCATTTTGTAAGAAGTTATTTGCATTTGCCTTTAAGCTTACGAGTATGTATGTATTTTCAAAAAAAAAATGATAATTCCATTAGTTATATTAGATTCTACCATGTTTTTGGAGAAGGAATGCCCAGGGAACCATATGTCAAAACCGCATTTTTTCTTGAGCTTTTTCAAAATATGGTCCATCTTAAATATGCCTAAAAGCGTGCTACAAATTATTACAGGAGAAATGAAATTTCTACCTAGTCAAAAGTGTTCTTAAATTGAAATTTTCTTTCTTCGACACTTGGCATAATTTTAGGCATGAGAAATGCATAAATTTTAGCTTGAAAAATCACCATTAATCGGCCATTTTAAAAAAGTTATTAAAAAATATATAAAATTTTTTCCATGGGTTCAGTTTTTTGAGATATAGAATGATTGTTTCTCTGCTTTTTGAGAGGTCACATTTCACCTATGGTTTATTCGGCATAATTATTAAGTATGGGCCAAAGAATAATGTTTTGCTAGTGGAATAGGTTATTAGAAAATCGATCCACTCTTTTATATATATATATATTTATTCAGAGTGTTCCGTGTTTAATTGCTTTTCTCCATAAGGTTCGTCATGATGAACCAAAAATCATCTGGAAGGGGGGAGTGCAATTCAAAATGTAACCATGAGAACTTGTAGGGCGAAGAAATTAAGTTGTTGTGGCTTCAGACATTTAGTGTTCACGAATAGACGTTATATTACAACAGCAAAAAAAAAAAAAAAAAAAAAAAAAAAAAAAAAAAAAAAAAAAAAACAAATAGAAAACAAAAAATTTTTTTTTTTTTAAATAAAAATGTAAAAAACTAAATAAAAAACAAGTAAAGAAGTTTACATCGGCAAAGCCGATTGCACACATACCTTTTCCTCAGCCTAAAATATGTTAAAACATTACCTTACCGAAAATTCCTGCGGTTTTCGTTGTTCTAGCTTGGATATCTATTTATACCTTATCTGTACTTCGATTTAGGTTCTAAAACTCGAGATTATTATTAAGCAAAAAAATTTCGCGAATGGTGGTCATGGTCAAATTTTAACCGTTAGAGGACAATATGTCTAGCTGCGAAATACTCAATTCAAAATAGTGAAAATCAAATTTTCGCGAATTTCGCGGATGGTGGTCTTGATCAAATTTTAACGCTTAGAGGAAATTTAGTTTAGCTGCGAAATACTCACTTCAAAATAGTGAAAATCAAATTTTTGCGAATTTCGCGGATGGTGGTCTTGATCAAATTTTAACCCTTAGAGGACATTTTGTTTAGCTGCGAAATACTCAATTCAAACTAGTGAAAATCAAATTTTCGCGAATTTCGCGGATGGTGGTCTTGATCAAATTTTAACCCTTAGAGGACATTTTGTTTAACTGCGAAATACTCAATTCAAACTAGTGAAAATCAAATTTTCGCGAATTTCGCGGATGGTGGTCTTGATCAAATTTTAACCCTTAGAGGACATTTTGTTTAACTGCGAAATACTCAATTCAAACTAGTGAAAATCAAATTTTCGCGAATTTCGCGGATGGTGGTCTTGATCAAATTTTAACCCTTAGAGGAAATTTAGTTTAGCTGCGAAATACTCACTTCAAAATAGTGAAAATCAAATTTTCGCGAATTTCGCGGATGGTGGTCTTGATCAAATTTTAACCCTTAGAGGACATTTTGTTTAGCTGCGAAATACTCAATTCAAAATAGTGAAAATCAATTTTTGCGAATTTCGCGAAATGTGGTCATGGTCAAAATTTATCCATAATGGACGACTTTATTTGGCGGCAAAATACACAATCAGAAGAAGCAAAAAAATAATTTTTGTATTCAGATATGAGAATAAGAGAAAGAGTGTTTTTTTCTATTGTGTAGGATGATGACCATAGTTATAGCGATGTCGCAATTTTTTTTTCAGCGAAAGCTTAAGTCTACATAGTAGCTATACACACACCAAATTTCAATAAGCTGGGATGTATAGTAAAAAAGTTATCCAGGAAAAAACGTTAAAAATCGTGATTTTTGAAACTTCTGAACCACTTCCCACGACCCAAGAAGGGACTACGAAAAAAATTTGTATGCAGTTTTTCGGACATTTACCTGGTTGAAGTCCATGCCAAATTTCAATATGATATCTTTCATGGCTTAGGAGTAAATTACGAAAAACTAAAGTGTGACCGACAGACAGACAGACAGACAGACAGACAGACAGACAGACAGACAGACAGACAGACAGACAGACATGGCTAGATCGATTCCTCTTGTCACCCTGATCAAGAATATATATATATGTCTATATCTACCGCGACTCCTTTGGTATGTTACATACACCGTGCCAAACTTAATATACCCTTTCCTTCGGAAAAGGTATAAAAAAAACTTTGATAAAGACTAAGATCGAATTGTCGAGCATTTTTAAGCGTATAAAACTTTCCACATCTTAATTGCAGTGTCGTTGATTTTTTTACCATCAAAGTGAACAGTTCGAACTTTTTTTTTTATTTTTTTACTTTGGTAGCCATTTTGGTATGAAAAAGTTCTTATTAACATATTATTTTCTAATTTTTTTCAAAATGTTCAAAAAATTTCCCACAATTCTGCAGTGCATATGTCTTACTATATTTGTAGTTTGATCTTAGGAAAAATAAGTTTTTAATACAATACGAAGAAAAGTTTTGCGATATTTTTAATATATTTTTAGTAGTGTCCGACCGAAGGTTCGGCTTCGGCTTCGGTAATCGGCATAATCGGCCAATTCTTAATCTTCAGCTTCGGCTTCTGCTGGAAAAAGCCGAATATTTTAGCCGAATATTTTTGCATTTTAATGGAAGTAAAAAAGTCACGATAGATTTTCAATTGCTTCATTGAGACCTTTTACACTAGTGAATTATTACCGTAAATTATCACTTTGTGGGCGACTAAAGCGAAAGAATTTAGAGAAAATTTGAGCGGTTTTTTTTTGTGCTTGTCAAATGAATAAAGACTGATTTTGTTTCCTTACTGTAAAATGTTTTGCATTCGGCTTCGGCCTTCGGTCTTCGGCCGAAGTCTTCAACTCTGCCGTTTGTTCGGCTTCGGCTTCGGCTTAGGCTTCGGCTAAAAATCCACCTTCGGTCGGACACTAATTTTTAGATTTGCGATCACAACGCCCTCTACTGGAGATGTATAAAATCGCTTGAAAAAGATAATTCTGTGATAAAATACGCAATATTACTTAAATTTTCAATTCGAATAAGCGAACCATCACAAAAAAAAGAAATTAAAATACTTATACAGTGGGGTCTCGTTATAAGTCGTTTCTCGTTCCTAAAAATCGACGTATAGCGAATCGACTTATAACGAATCAGTTTTCTTCATATGATTGTATGAAATAATTTCTAATTGGTTCCTCAAAGCTCAAAAATTGATACACAAATTTTATTAGTCAATAAAATGAAATTTCCCTACAACTGGCATCACTGCTCTAATGTCTGATTTGGGCATTTCCACGAAAACGTACCCTGTGCAACTGCAAAAAAATTTACACTTTAACACATTTTTGTTCTTCTTATTAAAACATATATACATGCATCATTTTTTTCATGTAGAGTAATATTAAAAAATATGTCTGGTTTGTATACAAATTAATTTTGAAATAGTGCTATTTAAACACATCGCAAACAAAAAAATTATCCCTTTTTTGAGCTTTCGCTACAAGCTGTTTTTGAATATGTGGCAGCACAAATAGATATCAGCTAAAAAGTATGTCATTTTATCTGGTTTGCAGAAAAAGTAGAATGCTTTAGGTTATATGTTGAAATTTTTACAGACGTTTGGAAAATTAACCTTATACTGTCACGCCCGTTACCGATAAACTACAAACAGTTAAATTATCTTTTAGCAAAAGAATTTAACAAAGTGTTAACCTGCAGATAGTAAGAAGGTAATTCCGTTTAATAATAAACCGAAACCTAGTTGGAGTTTGTGTGACAGAGATGGCATTTTTAACACTTAAAACGGTGTCACACCCGTTACTTATTTATTTTTTTGTGTTATATTTTTGGGCCAATTTACCTTACAGTTCATTTATATTAAATTATAAATAATAAATTTTAAATAATAAATAACATATAATGAATAAATAATTAATAATTAATAAATTATAAGTAATAATAAATAATACAAAATTAATAATAAATAATAAATAATAAATATAAAAAAAATAAATAAACAAATAAAGAATAAAATTAAATTATATAAATATTAATTAATATAGAAGTTTATTATTTATGTATTAATTAATAGTATATTGTAAATGTCTTAATTAATACTGTATGCTGACGACTCACACTGATCACCGCACACAAAACCTTATTCTCAAAACCTTATTATCAAAAAAAGTCTATTCAGTAACAGGAAACCAAAATCGTGTGATAAAAAACCAAAAACTTTTAAAACCAAGTTATTTAACGGAAAACGAATGAAGCTGTTTTTACGAAAATACTACGTTGATATTTTTTATAATAGCTACACTGAAATATATTTTAAAAAACTCGTCTTCCTCATATAACTCTTGTTTAAATTTATATTGTCACACCCGTTACTTTTTTCTGTCACACCCGTTACTTTTGTAAATTGGTATAAAACACATACGAATACCGATACATTATAAGTAAATACTTCTTCATAGTCAGAGTACTCCTTAGAACTGTTGGTTAAACATTCTTTTTATATGTTTCCTGGAAAATTTTACAGAATCGATTAATGAACACAAATAACATACAAACCCCCATTTTCTAACGTCACACCCGTTACCTCCTTTTGAAGGTTTTTAAGGCATTAAAAGTAATTTTTAACGGATTCTTTGAAATGGTAGAAATACTTTAAAAATGGAAGCTTCAAAAATATCCAACACTGTTATCGAAGGGTTGATGGTTTTAGAGAAATTTAAAGAATTCGCCTAAATCTGTCACACCCGTTACTATGGAAATACCCATTTCCAATTATTCGTCGGATGCAGACCGTTTTACGCTGCGTCCACAACAACGCAATGGATTTGAGCTGCTTCCATATGCTTGCATGTGCTTGCCTCAATTGACGGAACGCACCTGACGCGTCATTGGAGATGGCACTTAGGGGCGCAAAAGACGAAAAAAATTTTCTCCCAAAACTTTTAGACGTAATTGCGAATCATTTGCGACGTATAGCGAATCAGGGTGTTAATTGATACGTGACGTAAGTGCGAATCGACGTATAACGAGGCGACTTATAACGAGACCCCACTGTATATGTTTATTCATACCCACAAAAGTTTGAAGAAAAAACTTTAAGTTTCGACACCATCTAAGAATAATTTGGTAGTGAAAGGGTTGATAGGCATTCAATATACTATAAAGTTGGGATAATATATATTTATATACAAACAAACGAAATTTTAAAGGAAAAAATTTTTGTTTTGACACCATCTGATAATAATTTGGTAGTGAAAGGGTTAAAACGCATTCCAAATACTATAAAGTTCGGATAATACCTATATATTTATATACATACAAACGAAATCTTAAAGGAATAAATTTATGTTTTGACACCATCTAAGAATAATTTGGTAAGGAAAGGGTTAATAGGCATTCAATATACTATAAAGTTGGGATAATATATATTTATATACAAACAAACGAAATTTTAAAGAAAAAAATTTTTGTTTTGACACCATCTGATAATAATTTGGTAGTGAAAGGGTTAAAACCCCTATCACTTCCTTTTTTTTTGATCTATGGAGTATGGAACACCCTGTATACATTGAAAGCGTTCAGGATACACAAAAGAGCAGAGTTGTTCGTTCTACACAGATATTCAGTGGAGAGTTTTAGATAGCAGAGAAAATGTTCATTTGATTTTCGACCAGAGCCTGTTAGGGAGTTGTCTAACTGGGTCAGCTATACGGGAATAAATTGATCGGGTCGCTTCAAAAGACTTCAATACTTTGAAGGCCATTGTAGAATTTTAACACAAAGTAAGCTTAGCCGCCATTGCACTTTGCACTAGGCTGACTCACAGAGCGAATAAGAATTGAATCGGTAATTTCAGAAACCTATTAAGTCTAATTCTTTCCAATATACAGGTTTCTGTTGAAAATGGTTTCTAAAACGTAGTTGCGTGTTTTGGGAAAGAGAACTCATAAGCATATGTTGAATTAAGCATACAAAAAACAAAGTTCCTTTAAGACTTATGCGCAGCAGAATGAAGCAGTTTTTTTTTATTGATCCCTGAAAAGTTATATTCTACCGACCTATGAGGTTTTTGAAAGGAGAAATTCAATGAGTGGAGGGGAGAAAGCCCTATGCCAGATAAGGAAAGATTTTTTCCAGCAATTTCTCTCTGTCTTTGAAGCCTCTCTTTATGATATTCACTTCAATTGAAGATTTTATTTTTTTGCTTTGTGTTCTTGGATCTTCTGTATTCATTTAAATTACTTACAATATAAAATCAATAAAATTATATCCTTTGGGAGTGATGAATTCGAATCAAAAGAAAGAAAAAAAAATCTTCTCGGCTTAATTTTACCTTAATCCGCTCATGCATGGATGTGCAGATTGTGCTGTTGATACTTTTGTCGCTGTATTACCATAATTTGGTACACTTTTAGCGCGCATTTATTTAACAAAACAAAAAAAAATTCATATTATTTTGTTGTAGAAAAATCCTTTATTTTTCACATTTTTTATGCAGTTAAATGGGAACAAAAGGGAGAAGAAAAAAGCATGCAAAAATGACAAAAAAAAAAAAAAATTCTTTGCAAGCTCATACACAATTGCACGTAGCAGCGAATCTGGTTTCACTAACACAAACACACACACGCTTGCCACACACGCGCGCGCGCGCGCATACAAGCATAGCCACATGTAAGCGCCCATCTACATGCATTCATAAAACATAAAAAGCATGAAAATTGCCAAAGAATGAAAACGGACGCAAACAAGCCGAACAAAGGCAAGCGCGGAAGTCGTCGCATAAAAAAGGATACAAATTCAACGTCGTCAAAAGCACATTTATTTTTATTATTTATACAACTAAGTTTGTGAGTGTGTTTGTGCTTGCGTGTGTGTGTGTGTGTGTGTGTTTGTGTGGGGGGATGAGGATGTGTGTTGTTTCTCTTTTTTTTATTGTTTACATTACCGCTAATGCACGTTATCAAACGCAAACACGCAAGAATAATCGTGACCAGGTGAATGGCAAACAAAACTTAATTACAGAGAGAAAGTGAAGCATACCTTGTGGAGTTGCCGAAATTGTCCGGTCAAGTTTTTTGCCCCTCCTTTTGAATATTCAAGTTGAAACGATAGTAGAGAGTTCTAAGAGACATTCCGCGGAAGGAGAATAAATAAGCCTTAATATGGAATCGAATGGAGTATGCCAAAAAATTTATTCACGTTCAAATGGTCACCTTAGACGTACCCGTTTATATGTAGTGGCGCACTTATACAGTTTGGACACTTCATTTAAGCGTACTTAATAACGATCATGTACAGGAAGCGGACAAACGATGCTGTTATTGCGCCTAGAGCATCATAGCAATGAAAATTAGAATCCAGGAATGCATTTTGATGTGTGTGGGAGTGTGTGTGTGTGTGTGTGTGTGTTCCTTTTTATTTTTATTTAACTCTTGTGCTTATATTTAATTGAACTCAGCGAACTACAGTTTTGTTTATGTGTGTTGCTTTGTATTTTATTGCGCTAATCACCCGTTATTTGGGAGGGCTTTCCACTTGTGTGTGTTGCGTGTGTTTCTGTGCTGACATTTGCTCACATAGAGCAACTTTTCTTGTCTTGTGAACGAATCTCAAGCTCGACAAAAGGCTTTGTTGATTTCGATTCATTTCTAGTGTGAAATCCAACTTCGACTTGCTTGTTTCATTTCCGGTCTCCTTTTCTGTGTACGTATGTTTGAATGTATTGAATCGAATGTCAAGCGCAGCTATGCTTCGTAGAATATCTTCATTTCCGATACGCATACACACACACACACACACACACACACACACACACACACACACACACACACATACATACAGCCACACAAACAAACACAAACACTCACACACTGAAGCGAGTTTACAACTCTTTCCGTAAGTTTCTTATGAATGATGCATAAAAGCCAGTCGATTTCCGTAGAGACCGATGCTTCATGATATTTTCCAACTTAAGAAAGCCTTCTTGGCTTTTTTTAAATGAGAGTGAAAGTCTTCTCTTACTGTTACTGTTACTTTTATATAATAGATATTATTTTTTAAAAGCGATTTCTGAACACTTTTATTTATAATATATTGTAGATTTCTTATATTCAGATACTTTGAAATATTTTTATTTTGAGTCGAAAATATTTTTTTTTTATCAAAATATATTTGAATATGGCGAAAAAATTCTTAAATATTAAAATATGTACGATAAAAAAGAAAATTTTTCCCCGCCGTAGGCGTATTGATTTGATGAAACGTTTTTCGTTTCCAATTGCTTTTCGTTCTATGGTTCTGATGGGTCCAAAATTAACCAAAATAACGTGCAGCTATTTTTTTATGAAGGATTTGATATCGGTATTTCCATGGCGGATTTACCGAATATTCAACATATGCAGCTGCCTAGGCTGACAAATTTTTTGGGGCAAATTCAGCGAAAATTTAGCTGTTGTCTGAGGCGGAAAAATCGCAACTGCCTAGGGTGGCAAATTGTCTTAATCCGCCCTTGAGGTCTTTTGTATCTAAGCACATTTGGCAATCGTTTTTGAACACAATTTTTTTTTTTTTTTCTATATTCAGATACTTCCTCCACATAAGTAAATCATGTGACTTTAATACCCCAACCCCTATCTACTTTACGAACACGACAAAATCACTTCTGGACTTATTCTCAATGAACTCTAATTCCACAGTGCTCATTTATGATAAATTGGCGACTTATAAATTGTCCAAACATGACCTTATATGCATGTCCCATGATTTCCAATTCGCCACTGCCCCGATTCGTATCAAATATAGGTATTTTAAACACATTGATTACCGCTCGCTAGCAGCTGAAGTCGGTTATTTTGATTGGCATCTTATTCGCTATATGCTTTGCTGCAACGATCAGGCGTACTTTTTTGAATCGAACCTCAAAATGCTTTTTGACAAACTTTTTCCGGAAAAATCTTTCTGCCCCTATAAAGTCTCGAAGCCATGGTTTAGTCGTGAGCTTTATGCGCCTTTTAAGAATTTTGATCACATCTACAGACGATGGAAATGATATAAAATACCATCATTGGAAATTGAGCTGAAATAAGTCAAGAAAAAGTCTACATTGAAATTAGAAAAGCTAAATTTATGTAGGTATGTAATGTAATGATCCAAAATTTGGATACGCAATCAATAGTTGACAAACTTGTACCAAAATTATGGAACTAGGTCTGTAGGAAAACAGCAAATGCCGCTAATTTCTACCTGGACCAAATCAATCCACATTTTACCAGCCTTCCAAGCACTTAATTAAGCCCGCATACCTTAAATACCATTCTTCTATGCTTCTGAAACCCATCCAATATTTTCCTTTGCTTCTTTCAACCAGTGTGACAACCTTGAAAGCCTTTCATCTGTCAAATCGAATGCAGTGGGTCCTGATGAAATAACCCATCGTGAATTTGTGTAAGCTTTTAATGTATTTATCGATTAATAAATGGTCCAATATCAAGATTCAGGTATCTTCAACAATGTAATAATGCGATACACTTATCCGAACCCATTGGAAACGTGCTAAAATAATAAGAGTATCGTCCCACATCCATATTGCCGTATTTATCAAAGGTATTTGAAAAGGTACTTCCCAATCAAATAACCTCTTTTAAAAAATGAATGCTCCCTAATTTCAGACAGACAATATCGTCGGCTTAAAGTGTAAACCTGCTAAGTCCACTTTTGACCGATTCCGACTTTTCGATGTCATTCGAAAGAAAAAAGCACACTGCATCGTCAGGCAAAAAAATCTTTTTTAATTTCAAATTCTAAATACGGAGAAATTGGTGATGAGTAAAACTGCTAAGTCCAACTGTGGTCAAAGTTCACAGCTAACACCAACAAGTGACTCCAAGTAGACTTTGTATGGAGCACAGATTCGAATTTAGAAGAGACTTCATATAGAAACAAAATAAACCATCCATATTTTGGGTCTCCTTCCCTACTTTGAAGTCTTGAAAAAAAAGTGTTTTTTGTTTACCCTGTAAAGTTTTGAAATTGTTAGTTAGCAGGTTTACACTTTAAGCCGACGATATGGCTTTTCCAAAAATCGAAGCGGCCCTCACTTCTCTAGTAGATATTGTAGAATATATACTCGTACGTCAATCGATTGACGACAATAATATAACGATGCTTACACTGCTTGATTATACTAAAGCATTCGATGCAGTTAATTAGCGACTTATGTAATGCGTACTTTTTACTGAGCTACACCGATTGTAGTGGAATTTCTTGTTGATTATTCAATTGGAAATCGATTAATGCAAAAAATAATGAATTTTCAATGGAAAAATTCCACTATTTGAACATTCACAATTTTCCAATTTTATTTTGACTTTTCATTTTGTGACATTAATTTAAATAAATTTTTTTTATTCTTCTCTCATTTGCAGGCTTGTGGTGTGCGTCTCAAATAATTCACAAATAATCGAATTTTATAGAAATTTCAATCGCACAATTCATTCCATGGCAAAGGGCATACCGCCGCTGTGAAAATTCAAACTCAATTCCATCACTGTCAATAAATATAAAAATTTCCCCCCTCCCCCCACAAAAAAAAAAAAAAAACATAAAAAGAATGAGTGTCAATTGAAAAATAAAATTATTTTCAACTTCAAATTTCGTATTCAACATCAAATTAATAGCAAATTTATTCAAAGTTAATTAAAGCTTAGAATTTAAATATAATAGTTCCTTCGAAATTAAAATTAAAAGCTTTCTCATTCAAATCATATTTAATTAAAGTGAAATAGTGCAATTTAAAAAAATTAAATAGTGCCCTCTTAAAAAACAAACAAAAATAAATAAATAAATAAAAAAAGTAAAACATATATATAACCTATATAAATAAAAAATCAAATAAAAATTCAAACCACTCGAGCTGATTTCGCTCAACACCTTAATTCAACGAATCGGAATGGCGTCGAAGAAGCAATTTTTATGAACATTAAAGGCTTAACAATGGAGGAACTAGCATACCGCCGGCTTTCCGTGGAAATTCATAAATTTCCAGAGCGATACTATCGGAACGTACGGGCGCTTCCTGTCGCTATTTTGAAATGCAAATCCGTGAAATCAATTTCTGTCTAAACCGAAACGTACTCCTGCCCGAGTACTTCCGTTTCCGGTGAAAAAGCAACTCGAATAGCAGTGGTCGAGAAGGGGGAAAAAGAAGCAAAAAAAAAAGAAAAAAAAACACAAAATAATAAAAATTGAAATTACGAAGCTCATAAGAAATCATAGAGAACTCTCTTGTCCTGTCACATCGCTCTTTCCGTTACGTGCGCACCTCCATATCTATGGATGTGGAGGAAATGTTTTAACTGTCATTTTCCAAGCGCAATGCCAGCCCCCAAAAGGTGAAAATTACAACGACGATAATTCTTTGTGCTCCAGGAAAACAAAAATTGACATTCCCGCTGCGTGTAATTTAAAAAAGAAAAACGATACATTTTTTCTTCCTGTTTAAGTTTTTTCTCCCTGTTCTCTCGATTTTATGCTTCGTAATTCCATTTTTTTTTTTTTTTTTTTTTTTTGTACATTTCGTTCGCCCGCTCGAATGTCGTCCAATCGGTACCTAGTTCAAACCGTCGCGACGTCCTCATCGTGATGTGTTCCTCCACAGTATGCAAAAGTTGGTTTTTGCATTTGAAATTCCTTTACCGGAAATAGCAGCACCCGAGAATCTACCACTGTATCAGTGAAACGTAAAGAGTTCGGGGAAAACAAGAAAAACTGTTGCAGCTTTTTTGCAGTCAACTTTTGTAAGCTGATTGTAATGCGTACATTTTGCTGCATCGTTTCGGTTTTGCTGAGGATGGGCTTCAAAGGACACACACACGAAAACGCCAGATATTGAAGGTAAGTGAGAAATATACTCGTTAAAATTTTTCTGAATAAAAAACCCTTTCTAAAACTTTGAGTTCTTTAACCCTTTGCAATTTGGATTTTTTTCGGTTTTTTTTTTTTTAAATCTGTGAAGAGAATCCTCTTTTAAAATATTAATTTGTAGCCAAATAAGCCGAAATATTCAGTTGATTCGGTTACTCTTTGCAGAAAAGCTCTTAACCCTTTGACGCCTGAGAAAAAATTTGTCTTCATATAATTTTTACGATTGTAGCATGTACTATTTATAAAAACGCTATAAATCTTTAAACTTATGTGGGGACAAATTTTTTCCCTTAAGCGTTAATGGGTTAAGAAGTCATCAATATTTTTTCCAAATTAATGTGAAATCGAGTGCTCTGAAATATCCAACTTAAACTTCGTTGCTTTAAGGCATTTGATTTTTTTTTCTTTTAACCCTTTAATGCATAGGGCACAAATATGCCCCGGTATAATTTCAACGATATACAGAATACACCATTTATAACATTGCTATAAATACTGTAAACTTATGCGGGGACAAATTTTTCCCCTCATACGTTAAAGGGTTAACTTGTTGGTGGCGAAAATATTTTTTTTTGCTCTATACTATCGCATTCTTCAATGTAGTGCTCGAAATTCGTTCGATCATTCATTTTAAACAAATTTCAAAACCAAAAGTCAGCGCTGAAGCTTAAGCAAGACATTTTGTGTTCTTATCTGCATACCTTAATGAACGTAAGATTGTGTTATATCATCCTACCGGCTGCGCCATAAATGTTGTGTCGTCTAGGGAGCGCGTCTAAGTAGCTTAACGCAAGGAATTACTCGAGACCGTTTAATATTGAATATAACATTTATTGATTTACTTTAAGGCGTAACATTAAATCCTTAAGCTAACTAACTTTTATGAGCTATTCCCTAGCTAACACGGAGATCCACACTTCAACGTCCTGGCTCGTGAGTAGGTGCGTTAAAGTTGAGATCTACTGAATACTTCGGTTCACGGTTCTGATCGTAGTCCTCCTCCAGTGCACGAATCTCAGTTTAAATAAAGAGATATTGCTGTTCTAGCAATATCGGTTGTTGCGACACTCTTCTGGGTCATCTCGATTGTTGTTGTTGCGTGTTCCCAATATATCAGGCCGATCAGGTCAGCTTACTCATTGTTGTTGCGTGCTGCTGTTGCTTAATACCTCTAGCGTCAGCTTTATTCCAGTCTTCGCCTGCTGCGTGTTGTTGTTGTTATTATTATTGGAGCAGGTCAGTATTTAAGACGATGAACTTCTTGTGCATAGCTTATGCGACATAATTGCTGACTAGCTGTTTCGGCCATTTCGTCTTGCCGCTCACTCGCCCGATCCAATCGTCTGATGTTCTTAGTATTTGCGATCATTGGCTTTGATTGTTTACGCCAGCGTTAATGTTTTATTGATTCTGAACGCCGGTGTTTTCGTTATTGTACTTTATCGCATATCGAAATAAGGTATAAGAACTGTTTGTGCGGTTGTGACACACAACATTCCTCCCCTCCTTCCGCAAAGGCACGAGCATCGTGACTTTTCATCAAGTCATATCTTGTTGTGACCTCCGTGTGGTGAAACGACTTTTCGAGTTAAAGTGCTTGCTGCATGGCTGCGTTGAAATTTAGTTAATTCCGCCGTTGTTTGTAGACCCAGCAATGTCATCGGTTATGCTATAGTAACTGAAATTGGTGTGGTTGATTATACCATAGTTGTTGTACTGCCTTTTGAAGTGTCTGGTGTTGTATTGCAAGTTTCATTGGTCTCTCGCGCTGTTGTTGTGCTGCCGTGTTGTTGTTTGGTGTGGGATATGCCGCTTTCTGGTCATCCACATCTTTTCGTTTCATGGTGTGTGATCTCCGTGTTGAATAAAAGCTTTAAACTGATATTTCTTAACTCTAGTATTTAAAAAGTTACTATTACAATCCAACAATTTACTTATTCTAAGTTTAAAAATTTCTTTTATAATATAATATATTCATTTGTATTCTCTCTGTATTACATTTTAAACATATATTTCCGTCAGTTTTTAGGTCGAAGCAAAATTATATTTTCTAATGATTTTACTATATACTTTAAAGCTTCTCGAAATTCTTAGTTTAGACATTCCTGCATATATTTTTATTTATTTATTTATTTTTTTTATATTATAATTTTTAATTTTTTTTTTTTATATATTAGGGGGCATTTTTCAAATCTATTTCAAAACAATCGTAAGAATTTTTACGTCAAAATCGCTTTTTAAATCGAGATAATATTTTAAAATTTTCAGTCATTTTGATGTTAAACGTCAAAAGTGTAAATGAGCCCTTAGTTTTCATATTTGTGCGCCATGTGTGATTTTATGCTCTGACTTTGAATGAATTTGGATGAAGCTTGCTATATGTATGTATGCGTGATTGTATGGTTTTGAATGCGAATGAAGCTTGCTATATGCTTGCTTATTAACTTCACTTGATCATTCGACTTTGATCGTGCGAAATAACATAAGCTCTTAACATTTGATATATTTATGTCTTAAATTGTAAGCATGTGCATGCATGAACGACCATCCATGCAAATACTTTTCTCATTTTAGGTATAGACAATATGGAAATGCATTTTTTTTTTTTCAATTTGTAATAATACTAGACCATAATAGACCCCTTCCCCCTCTTAAAAAGTTTAAGGTTTGGAAAAAAAATTTTGTGGATGGATCTTGATGATATGATGAATGTACATATGTATGTTTTTGAATGCACAGCGCTTTCAAGGTAACTTAAATCTCACAAACGGACAAAACATATCTGTGTGCATTTCTTTTTGTTAAATTTTGATCGCGTTTAAAAAAAAAACTTCAGATATATGTAGGTTCTTATGTCGTCATCTCTGAAGTATGTGCATGTATATATTTGCCATCCATGCAAATACTTTTGGATCTGTAAATATAAGTGTGCATATACTATTCGATTTACTTATTATTTTTTTTGTTTTTCATCAAGAAGTATGTGCACATTTGCTTGAAAAATTTAGGCATGATTAGTGACCCTTTTACCTTCGCAATACTATTCCCTTTTTTTTTAAAGTTGGAAGACCACTTCTTGCTTAGGTTTGCGATTTTTGTTGAAAAGCTGCTCTTGAAAAAATAGTAAAAAAAAAACGTATAGGTTAATGTGCCCTGAGTGCGAACTGTTAAATTTTTATTTTATTTATTCAATACTAATTTTTATTTTAAAAAAAATGCATTAGCTTGTATGTTGCTTTAGAAAATCTTGTTTAATGTCTTGAAAACCAAAATTATTTGTATCTTTACTTGAAAATAGCCATTGTTTTTTCGTTTATCATTTATTGAGTGAAGCATTTTAAGGTACACAGAAATTGTGCGCGAAAACTTTGTCTAGAAGAGAAGTAACGATTTTGCTAATGAGAGTACTTATATTGTGCTGGATGTCATTCCATTCAAAAATTTTGCTGCTGAGAATATATCTATACCTGTCGTGTTTCCAATTATACGATTGTTCATCTTTGCGGACTCTATTTTCGATGCTCCTGTTTCTATTTATTGTCATTTTATCCTCGAGTAGCCCGTTAGAGTTCGGGATTATTCTCTTCTGAGAGGGAGGAATTGTTACAGCGTTTTCTGTACGAATCCAATGCCCTCTTCCTAACAGTTGAACCTGGTTTCCGTCAATCCTATCGGTAAAACTATTGCAACTTTTAATTTTTGATATTTTCCTTAAAATTTTTGTCCTCTTGGCGTCCGTTGCCATATCTTCAAACAAATATGTTTCTGCTCCTGAATCAACTAAACGAGATATGTTGTAATCGATAGCCTTGTTGCGGGGTAATTCGATCCACACATTCTCTTTTATTGCATTCTTCTCTGCATTAACGTTTCTCTTAAAAATCTTCTGCAATATAATTTCTTTACGCTCTTCTTCGAGTTGATTAAATAATTTCATGCTCGATGTCTTGTTAACAAATTCTTTTTTCTGCCTGACTTTTCCCTTGCGCAAAAATTTTCCGTTGGATAGGTTTTCTACATCAATTGTCTCCACTCCTATTGCCTTAGCTTTGATCGTCACTGTTTCTGCAGTACAAATACTTTCGCTAACGTTGGCTATCGGAAGTGAGAGTGATGCTACATGTCTAGTTTTTTCATTATTTTTGCTATATGTGAGGTTATTTTCCTGTTCAATTTTTCCAACAGGGTCATCTATTTGACTCTTGCTATCAGTTTCCTTGAAAAGTATGTCCAGTCCTTCAAAGTGATTATCGTTGTCAGAAAATTTTCCTAAAAATTCTCGCTTAATAAATTTTGTATAAATTTTAGTGCCAACTAACGGACTTACTGCGTTGTATGACATTAAATCTGATTCGTTCGTTTTGAGAGTTGTCTCAAGATCATTTAATTTTCCAAATGAAATAACTACTTTTTCTCTACTACTACGATTTTTGTGAAAACGATAAAATCTTACGGTTATGTTTTTAGCAAAGATTATAAATAAATCTACTATCAAAATCCAGAACAATTGAAACATGCTGATTCTATCTTCGTCTTTATTTATACTGTATTCATCATCTTGAAAGTCTTGCTGTAATGTATCATTTAATGTTTCTATTCGTTCGGATTGAAAACATGTTATTAAATGTACGCTTTTATCTGATTTTAATGGAAGCCCATATTCGTAAGCTTGCTTTTTCTCTTCGTGCGAGTTCCTGCTCTCTCTACATTTCAAAATATTTTCTTTTTTACTCTCAATATGTTTTACTTTTCTAACCAACTCAAAGTTAATTTCATCTTCAACTCCAATATTTCGAAAATCTTTTTTAATTTTCAATAGATTTTCCTTTTTACTTTCTATATTTATTACTCTATTAAATATCCCGGGCCTATCTAAATCTTCGAAGAAGATCTTTCCCGTGGTTAAATTTTTAAAGGATGGCATTATTGTATTTCTATTAGTTCGGATTCAAATTAGCGTTGATAAGTGGTTTTTCGCTTCAGACTACATTTTGGCTGTGATTGCAAAACCGTTTTTTAAATTTGTTATGCCGTTTATTCTCAATATAACTCATGTTTCTAACATATATGTAAAAAACTGTGCAATTATTATTCTGAGCCTCGGACGTGAATAAACAAGTGAATCTAACCAAAATATTGGAATTCATTGTTAACTTGTTAACAGTAAGGACTCTGGGCAAAAAAAAAATATTTTATTCAAGTTTTTTTTTTTTTTTTAACTCACCATATGTTTATGCGTGTCTTATGCTCTGTCGATTTTCTGCTTTCCGCCTTCCGATTATGTCTTTGGTCTTCAGCTCTGTCTTTTTACTCTATTTTATTATACAATTTTCGACTAATCTTGGATTTTCTTATACAACTCTTAATAAGCCGTATTGCTAAGGTGTCCTTTGGAGTTATCAACTCTCCCAGACCCTGTTGGATTTGGTATCACCGCTCTCCAACAGTTTATAACAGTACAACTTAAATAAGGTTAATATAAAAATCATCGGTGTTATTCCGCCCACTTCGCGCCATTTTTACTAAGGTGTCCTTTGGAGTTATCAACTCTCCCGGACCCTGTTGGATTTGGTATCACCGCTCTCCAACAGTTTATAGTAACTGGTTCGAAAATAAGTGGAATATTCACCAACTTAAACCCATTATCAGGATTGTCGTTCTTTGAAAACCGCACGGATCGTAGTTCCTTCCCGACTTACTTTAGTCGAAAACCGGCTGCGCCATAAATGTTGTATCATCCTACCGGCTGCGCCATAAATGTTATATCATCCTACCGGCTGCGCCATAAATGTTGTGTCGTCTAGGGAGCGCGTCTAAGTAGCTTAACGCAAGGAATTACTCGAGACCGTTTAATATTGAATATAACATTTATTGATTTACTTTAAGGCGTAACATTAAATCCTTAAGCTAACTAACTTTTATGAGCTATTCCCTAGCTAACACGGAGATCCACACTTCAACGTCCTGGCTCGTGAGTAGGTGCGTTAAAGTTGAGATCTACTGAATACTTCGGTTCACGGTTCTGATCGTAGTCCTCCTCCAGTGCACGAATCTCAGTTTAAATAAAGAGATATTGCTGTTCTAGCAATATCGGTTGTTGCGACACTCTTCTGGGTCATCTCGATTGTTGTTGTTGCGTGTTCCCAATATATCAGGCCGATCAGGTCAGCTTACTCATTGTTGTTGCGTGCTGCTGTTGCTTAATACCTCTAGCGTCAGCTTTATTCCAGTCTTCGCCTGCTGCGTGTTGTTGTTGTTATTATTATTGGAGCAGGTCAGTATTTAAGACGATGAACTTCTTGTGCATAGCTTATGCGACATAATTGCTGACTAGCTGTTTCGGCCATTTCGTCTTGCCGCTCACTCGCCCGATCCAATCGTCTGATGTTCTTAGTATTTGCGATCATTGGCTTTGATTGTTTACGCCAGCGTTAATGTTTTATTGATTCTGAACGCCGGTGTTTTCGTTATTGTACTTTATCGCATATCGAAATAAGGTATAAGAACTGTTTGTGCGGTTGTGACACACAACAATTGTGAGAGTACATTTTTACTTATTTTTGGCAGTGAAAGGGTTAAGTTCAAGGCCGTGAAGCCTGCTTGTGACGTATCAAATTTAAATATAAATAATTGAAATCACACATCTTCTTTTAACCGACTCACTCTGAGCCGAGGGAACCATCACAATTAACCCACTCGAAACCTGAAAGACTGACCGAAGGCTACACTTGGTTCACACCATATTACTGCAGGGTCTTTAGCCATAAGTGCAATCAAAAAATATTTTAAGGAACGAAGTGTAGGTCTAGTGTTTTCATCAAGTTTGGGGTGAAACGGTCGTATGTGTAACGTTTCCAGTTTGAAAATTGCCCATACGAGCATTCCATCACGGACGCGACACTGAGTGAAGTTATGTCCCGAAATCAATGATGCGTCTCATGTGGGCTCTTATATTTCCATGCGCATCCGAAAGGCAGTCAGCTAAATACGGACGCGATAAAACCGTCACTCTTTCATAAAATGCCCATATGTAGGTGGATGTGTCGCGCGGTGTATTTTCAGGTTCGCCTGACAGCTTATACTTAATAGTTACACTTATTTTGGAAGGAGTCTGGGGTTTTTTCTACATTAATATGTATTTCTTGCCATTGCTCAACGACATTTCAAGGACGTTTTATTCTCTCTCCTCGAATGCTGCTGAAGTCCATAGCTTCCGCAGTAATGCAGGGATGAAGTTCTTTCAAGCGGCATGTTTAAAAACGTAACGCAACAGATGATCACATCGCAAATCCAACTGAGACTCTGAGAACTGCTGTTCTGTGTGCTTTGAAAAGTTTCCAGATTTGTGTGCCAAGTTTTATTGACTGTTGGGAGAATATTGTTAGCTGTTTTTGTTGAGATAAGGAAAGTTTTCTTCGTTTATTTTGCGTGAATTGAGGCGTAACTACAAGAAAATTATTATTATTTTTGAATATTTTTTTTCTTTTTCTGTCGTTTATAAAAGTAAATGGAAAGCAAAAAGTTTTGAAAAGATTTTCATAATTTTCAACAAATATTTTGCTACATATTTTTACTTAAAAATGGCAAAGACATTTTGGATAATTTTTTTTTTTTTTTAGAAAATTAAAGTTCCCCTTTTTCGCGGTTTTCGTTTTGGGGTAGCTAGGAGACAGCGATCGAATTTTCGACCACTCACTTTTGAGGCTAAATGATATATCGCACCCTAGCTACTAAATCGGCACAATTCAAAAATTCGCATTTCTCGAAAATCATTCAATCTCTCTTGAAAGTAAGGAGAAATAAAATTTTTTCTAAGCTAATATTACTCTTAATTGACTGCTGCACCAGTCAATATAAGCGTTTATTCTCTAGGTGTTCGGTTTCTTACAGAAAAATTCAACCGAACACAAAAAAATTGATTAAAAGTTGTTTGAATTGTGCCGATTTATTAGCAAGGGTGCGATATGTATATTAACGTGGATCGTTTTGTTCGAGAAAAAAAAAAAAAAAATAAAAAAAAATGCCCTAGTGAAATAAGATTCTAAAATTTTTCTGGAGAAAGAATTCCCAGGGAACCATAGGTCAAACCCGAATATTTTTCTTCCGCTTTTTAAAAATAAGCTCCATCTTAAATATGCCTAAAATCTTGCCACAAATTATTACAGAAAAAATGAAATTTCTACCTACTAAAAAATCTTTTTAATCGAATTTTCCTTTTTTCGATACTTAGCATAATTTTAGCCATGACGAATATATATAAATGTTTGCTTTGAGAATCAACATTTATCGGCCATTTTAAGATAGTTATTAAAGAATATATAATTTTTTTTTTTGCGATGGCTCGAGTTTTGAGGGACGTTGAAGTGATTGTTTTTCTGCTTTTTGAGATGTTTTCACCAACAATGCTGACCAATATAAGTCGAATATAGCACGAAAAACGCTAATTTGCAAAAGCGGAAGGTTAAAATTCACATTTGACTTACAGGTTCTTCGACATAATTATTAAGTATGGGCCATAGAATAATATTCTGCCAGGGAAATTGGAGGTTACAAAATCGATCCCCCTTAATATATATATTTTATACATAACAGGAAACGGCCAGGTGATATGTTTTATTTTCATTATTGGTTTTTTTTTTTATTTATTTGTCAATTAGGGGCACTCTCCAGTTCTGTTAGTTAAGAATTTTAAAAATTATTATCGATGTAATCCAAAATATTTATGTATTCACAAAAAACCAAGTGCTCGCGATCCAACGAGAAAGGCTGTAATTTATTTTATACGGCAACATATAAGGCAAGCTTCACCTTGCACAGAAAGAAAATAGATTTTTTTTTTTTAATTAACCGATCGGAAAATCTATCAGCGTTCCAAAATGAGATAATATCTATCCATCGCTGTTGAAAAACTGTACGCTCTCTCTTCATTTGAGACAACCAGCATTCGAATTTGGTCACAACTGTAGACCTCTCTGGTCGCCCGTAAAAAGTTGCAAAGAAAGACCCAAAGACCCATAATCATTTACATAGATTCATAATTAAAGAAGAAGAAAAAAAAAAAAAAAACAAAGAAACCTTTTTATCATAAAAATTCCATGCGAGAACTTTAATGGCAAAAATCACCGGGAACTTTTTTCGGTTAGGTTTCTAATAAATATTTTATTCGGTTTTATAAAAGTTGAATAAATGTTGGAAAGGGAGAGGACAACGACACTACCTACGAGAAAAATGTGAAATTAAATGACAATAACCGACAAAAAAGCGTAAACAAGCTAAAAAAGAGAAGCCAAAATTAGCATAAAAGAGCTTAAGATGCTTTTCCATTTTCCCAGTGTGCAGTGTGTTGGCTGCTGGAAAAGGTGGAGCAATAGGATAGTCGCCTTTATACAGAGTTGATTCACTTTTAATCTACAAAATGGCCGACGTTAATACTTTTCCGGGCTATATAGCTTCTGTGCACGAACGCTTAGCAAAATAAGAAGAACACCGCTGGAAACGAACGATTCACAAGAGCAAAAACAATAGTTTACAAATAATATTTTTTTTTTTTTTTTTTTTTTGTGCATTCCTGAGGAGATCTCAATGCATTCTTCCGCATGGACGTTGGTCTTCTAAAATTTGAAAAAGTTTTTATGGAAGCATGTTTCTTATACAGTGTACGTTCGTTCGCCTACACCTATGGGACCGATAAATGTATCCGCTTAACATAGACGTCCGTTTAAGACGGAACTATTTGAGAGGCAGGAACACAAAAACATTCCCAAAGAGTGTCCGTTTATGACAGATGTCCGCTTAAGAGGAGTGTCCGCAAGGAGAGAGTATACTGTATTAATTTTTGGAAAAAAGGAGTTTTCTAAAATGGGTCAAACAGCTTTTTCGAACAGAGTTCGATCGTGCATCATTGGAATTGAATAAAATATCCCTCAGATTAAAGCAATTTATACCCTGTTAGGATCATCTTAAATTTTTTCCTACACTTTTCATTTGTTTCGGTCAAACAATGTTACGAATTTGAAGCTTCAACGCCTCTTACTTCGGGAGTTACGAAAAATGTGTATTCTTGGGCGTGAAAGTGGGCGGATATCGTCCATCGCAAATAAAATCGAAGTAGTCCTGGTATTTTTGTGACTAGTCGCGGAATAGTTGGAGAGTAGTAGGAATTACTGCATGGGAGTGTTACTCAAAAGAGCATTTCCTTCAAACGAAGGCTCATTGTAATTAGAGAAAAATATTACATATCAAATTACCTTGTAGGATGGAATGATACAGTGACTTCGAAAAAGCAACCAAAGAATAAAACAGAGAAAATCAAGAAATTGTTAAGAGTCGGAAAGGACTTGGCAAATTGGCAAATAAATTAATAACTCGGATAACTTGGAATGCTTGTTCAAAGTAAAAAAAAAAAAAAAATTCCGAAAGAGAAAAATGCCCTTGTTTTATCTTCCATACATTTAAAAAAAAGAAAAGCTTTCGAGATGGTTTGAACCTCCAACGTGAGCTCCTGCAACAGAGTAGTGTTTTTTTTCTTTTCCATTGAAGAGTACTTGGCAAACATAGTTATTTGCCAGACGTACGACTAGTCCAGCTACTTGATCTGTTTAATGTGAGCGCAGAGTAACAAGCAAAGGCCTTTAATGTCCTTGGGACGAAGTCGTATCGTATTTACTTGTTTTCTCCTTCGTCCGTTCGTTCGTTCGTTCGTTTGTGCTTAATACTCTCTTTTTCATTGTAGGTATATGTTTATATGTATATAGCGAAAGAAAGTTTGAAAAATCTGTGAAAATTCTTCAACATTATTCCAACCTCGTTTTAGTTTTTTTTTTCTTTTTCACTCTCTTTTTGATATTTCCTTTGCAATTTATACTGCAACATGTTGCAATAAAGCAGTCAACTTATCCTTGAGCCACAAAACTGACATTTAGGCAAATGCAAACAATTCTAACATGCTCTTTGTGTGATTTATGTGTGACTGAATGCCTGTATGTAATTATGTGTGTGTGTGTGTGTGCGCATATGTGTGCATGTGTGGCTGAGGCATCCCAAATTCAATGCTTACATGAAGTCATTTCCATACATTATTGCTCAAAGATACATTCATATGGATATGGCGATGGAAGAGATATGTACCCAAAAAAACAACAAATAACAAGCAAGGGTGTTATAGTCCTGGCGAACCTGACAATGCCATATCCGACACAGATAAAGAGTGAGCTAAATAAGTTTGAGTAAGTTTTTAAAACACGCATTAAGACAACATTTGATGGCAAAATGGGCAAAATTGCCTGATTGCCAAGGGACTGATGTCCCATCCACCCTCATATCATCAAGACAGCGACCAGTAGAACGAAGTGTCCGCGTGGGAATACTGTCTTGCATATATTGTATAGTCGAGGCGCTATGTTATGGGAGATTTTCAATACAATAAGGGATGGACTCATTTGACGAATTTTCTTTTATGAAAACGACTTTTTTGCCACGCCCACATTTGAAAGTTTTAGAAATTTCATCGGAAGCTGTAATATAATCTCAAATTTGATATTGAATTGAAATATCTCCGGCAGTGTTTGGGATTTTCGTGACCGATCCCAGCACTGGAGGTCCCCGAAAGAGTGGTCCGGTCCGTTCCGTTCCGTTCCATTCTCGAACTTGATTTTACTAATTAATGTCCCCGTGAATATGCATAACAAACGTCAAGCTTAACTTCTTCGATCAGAAAACTGTTCACATACAGACAAACGGACGGACGCGGCTAAATCGAATCTCCTGGTGCCGCTGCTGATCATTCCAATACACATTTTGTCCATGGTCCATCTCGAGTGGTTCTAGATGCTACACAAAAACGCACAAACGCAATGTACTCTCGACACAGAGTGTGTCGGTTAGAAAAGAAAAGGGTTCGAAAATCGAAACTGGATCTGTTGCTCGTGGGCCGCAGCAGTCAGCGTGTCGTATTGCAGCGCAATCGTCTTACGAATGTAATACCGAATTCTATTTGCATATTTAATTGTTGTTTGTAAATTTTATGGAAACCGTAAAGAAACTTTTGCGGGGCTTGGGAAAGCAAAAACAGCACCTACGGGCGAATAATATTGAAATTTGACGAAAGTTTATTTTTCCTCATCACGTGAGTGATTAATTTGGGAATTTTTTTGTTTTTGTTATTACATGTTATGTATACTTATACCTACATACATATGTGTGCATTCGAAAAAATTAGTTTGACTGAATAAATATTTAGATAAATAACTATTTATATGTATATTTTCTTTAACTTGACTTGTCAAAAATAAGGACGACATCGTCTGTTCAATTTGAGTACGTGACGAGTTTCGGTTTTAATTTCTATCAGAAAATATCTATATCGACCTTAGTTGAGGGTATATGGTATATTTGTACGTTCGAGTGTACTTCTCAGAACCATTCCGAAATATACAGAAATGATCAGCGTCACTAGGAGAATCAATCTGTCTGTTTGTCGGTCTATCTGCTCACAGATTTCTTATGGAAAGAGCTGACGAAATTCGGAATCCGTTTTAATGGAGACATAAAAAAGAAATAGATCAAGAATTGGACCTTTTCTACGGACACCCCCTAAGCGCAAGCACTAAAAACTATTCTAGTACGGCGCTTAGGCAATAAAAACATATGTATATAAATTCTGGGTAGTTTCTCATTTGTAGTTTTGATTCCCCCGTTCCGTTGGAGACTTAAATACGCTTCCCTTGCATGACACCATCAGTAGGAGAGAGGTGGTATGAAAGGTCGAGGTTATGAGGGTGTTTTGGAAATTGAAAAAAAATGAAGAAAAAAACTCCACTGACACTTAACCTTTAATCATAATGCAGTTTTTTGACCTTTCATCACAATGAAACTTCACGTGCATTATCACTAAATTAATCGTAGTAATGCAACGCTCAATGCATTTGAAATTCAATGCATTTTGCCCAAACCTGACTTGGCTGCATTGAAATGTTTTCTAGAATTTAACTCAAAAAGAAAATCATTATGTCGAGCAGGCGCGTACACCGAAAATTACTTTAGGAGGGGCCTTAGACACTACAAAAGCTGCATATCAGTATCCTGTGTTCCTTTGTGATTCCTTGCATTTATCAAGGGGTTTGATAAAACTCAAAACTGCCCCCTGAGCATGTTACTGACGTCGAGAATGTCGTTCTGAATGCTAAAAAAAAAAAAAAAACATTAATCTGTCCATGAAAGTGTTCCTTGCAAAATCTGAGAGATTTCTGACGCCTTGCGCTGTCGCATTGTCTCTCAATGGTGACTCAGTTGTATTGTGTTGGCTTTTTTGTTTATTAGTTTATATTTTATTTATTTTCAATTCGTTCGCAATGCGTTCTTATTTTGAGATTCTCAGGGGATCGGCTACGGGACTCCTTCTTTTTAAGTATGCAGTTTCGTATTTTACACTTTTTCAATTCGCACGAAATTTCGAACGACATTTTCAAGTAGAGAAAATCCGCTAGCAAATTGTTTGAAGTTCGCCGAGAGCGAAGCTAGAGGCGGAGAATCGCGGACAGCGCGTCGTATGACGAACGTGTTGCATTACAAATACCACATCATGAATGCGAAGAGCAAAGAATCCGAACCAGAAATTCCATGTAAATTCTGCATGCTGCGTCATTTGTAGGTACTGCGATAAAACGAATTCTATTGTTTTGTATTTTTTTTATTGTTTTATTCTAGCATTCCCATTTCAATTGTGGGTTTTTTTTTCTGTCTGTTTTGTTTACGCGTGGAAAGAAGAAAATACAAAACAAAAAAAAAGAGAGAAAAATAAGAAAAACTTTGATCATTGGAAGCATGCTGGAACTATTGGTCTAGGAACTTTTGCCTTCGTTTTTAGCATTTTCGGTCCTCGTTTATTTAAAATTCCCAATGCTTGGAGCTTGATTTATTTATTTTCTTTCTTATTTTTGCTTTAATTTCTTTATACCTACATTTGAACGTGGCGAGTGGGGCACGCAGTGTTTTAAAGAAGAGTAAACTTTTTCGAATTTTATCGGAAGTTTTTTGTTTTTGTTTTTGGTGGAATTGACAAATTGTTTCTCGGAAATTCTTAATTGCTCGACCTATTCAATTGCTGTGTTTTTTATTTCAGTCATTTATTTATTTTCTTTAGAAAAATATACACATATACATATATATTTGCATTTAAATTTGTAAAAGTGAGAATTGATTAATGCGAGTTTAAATTGCAAAGCTGCGGGAGTTGAATTTTAAGAGTGGGCATTCCTTTTAGGGAAATTGTATGGAACTTTGTTTTTTTAATTTTATTTATTTTGGTATCAGTGGCGCACGTAGAGGGTCATTTTGGTGGTTCAAATCCCATGCAAAATGCTAGGAATAACAAAACATGAGATAGTAGTCTTGATATAAGGATTTACTTTGGCAAAGAACCCTTCGCAAAATAAATATTGGCATACGCGCCTAAAAGATATCTATAGTAGGGAATTAGGCTTAACGGTTTGTCTTAAATTCTTCAATAAATTTTATTTCAGTCGGTATTCATTTTCAGCTTGATTCCTTATATTCCCGGGATGTTTTTCCTTGCGGATTTGAAACAAATTCTCCCTTTCTAAGAACAATAGGAAGGGAATATAAAGGCAGCAACTCCTTCGATACAATCAACATTTCTCCTAATCACTACTCCACTTTCAATGCCTCAACATCAACAAAGCTAACATCCGAAGTTGTAGAATTAAGGCCTGTTTTAACTCTAAATATAATGATTTATGGCTATGAAAAAAAAAAAAAAAAAAAAAACAGAAAAGGAAGCATGAACTTCCAACATTTTTAAGCAAAGTTCATTACATTCTTTCTTCTATTGACGCTAAGAATACAGTCGAAACTTTTTTACGAACTCCTGTTTAGCGAATTTCTCTCTAAAGCATGTCTTCTCAAGGCATTTTCCACTAAATTTTTAGTGCCTTTTTGCTCTTTTTAACGAATTTTCCCTATGATAATTTTTTAAAACTCCGAACCGTGACCATTCAAAACTTGTCATTAGCGGGCTTCGACTTAATTTTTTTTTTGCCAAGAGTTAATTTTTCTAGGGTTAAAATTAACATCCCGGAGAATATTCATTTTGAATATGTGGTTGTATATGAGAATGAATGTCTGTCTGTGAATGTTACTTAAAAACTCCGAAACCGCTATGAACTTTCAATGTTCAAAAAGCTTCGTCATGCTTAGTTATTCATGGTTACTGTGGCCATAAAATTGAATTTTCATTCCTCCATTGAGCGTTATAAACATTTTTTTAGAGGACATTTTAAATTTCATAACCACTTTGACGTACTTAACGCAATCGTCGAGAACTCCTTGATCGCTCCATAGTTTTAGGGTAGCTTCGTAGGTGTAAAGATCTTACACGCTTAAAATTGTTTTGCGCAATAATTAAAATAAAATTGTGGGCTTATGTAGCCTTGTTTGATTAAAAATTTGCAATAAGGCGTCCGCGATTGGCGTATGAGGTCGTATTGCGTGACGTCGTGACTTGTGGCTCATCAACATCATGAATTCTTATACGAATTTTCCGGCGTGATTGGGAGATTGGCGATTATAAAGCCTGACACTTTTATATAAAATGAATTTTATTGTATTGATGTACTTCGTCCTAAAGGAACTAACTGTCAATATTCCTTCTAACTTTCAATATGTACATCCTTAATAATTGAATTCTCACTGGCTTTTTCACTGTAATTTAATCAAATAGAAGAGTGAAGTAAAAAATTACCTTTTTGCTTGGCAAAGAGAGGACCTTACGAGAAACTTTCTTACCAATATTAAAAGATTATAGTTCGAAGTTGCGGGAAAGCTTATCCATTGAGGATGATTAGTAACGAAAAGATTGGAAGCCAGATCGATGATCTTTCTGAACAAAGTTAGCATGCGAAATTGTTCACACACATGTCCTGTATGATGTGTGCATATCTGCAGAGCGCACCGTCAAAAGGATTCGCTCGACTATAATAAGTATACCATTCATGTAACGCTCGAGCTGTGTATAAAATGAGATGAGCCATTGAAAAGGAATTTCAACTTTTAACCGTCGCAACAGACGTGCCCAAAAGTTTCGAACTACGAAAGAAAGAATCGTTAAGGAGTTGGTGCATAAAACCTTCAAAACTTTTGCTCATTGCTTTTTTATTCTTTGCGGTGGCGAAAGAAAATGAAGGAAAACGTAAGCTCTATTTCCTTCAGCATAAGGATAAGAGCAAAAAACAAAAAAAGGAACAAACTTATAAAGTCTTTTAATGAGTTCCTCTGACTTCTTAAGCTTGAGTTTTAAAGTAATATAATTTGTGATATTTCACTGACATTGTGACATTTTGGCTTCAGTTTTATAAATGAACCTAAAAACATTTAACAAAAAAAAAAAAAAAAAAAAAGATAATCTTTTTTATTTAAAACGTAACTTTCTTGTTGCATCTTAAAGGCTCAGGCATATTGTACATGATCGTGTGTAGAATTGTTCACAAAAACACTGACAACAGTAATAATGTGAAACAGAGGTAGGACAGAAAAAACGCAACATTTAAAAATTCCCCAGAGAGCTGAATTGAAGACCTCCCATTTCTTAATCTGCTACACTGAGCGAACGTAACCATGATTTTTTTAAAAGGGCGCATTGTTATTCACATCCTTTTGATTTTCGAGCAGAACAAAAATTTCAAAAGGAAAATTGTTGAGTCAACAACATTTTTGGTTGAATTGAAAGGAAATATGTTTAATAACATTTCTTTTCGTTCGGTATAATTCTCATTTGTTTTTATAAAATAAGACATATAAGATATGTATCATCTTAGAACTTTTTAAGCATTGCGAAAGCATGTCACCAAAACGGAGTGACGAAATCGGATGAAGTCCATACGATGGCATTTTTTGGGTCGATGTTCAGCAAGAGTGCTGTGCTCTATGGCCATTTGCTTTGAACGTTTATTAAATTTTTTTGACATTTCTTCTTGTATAGGTATTTTTTTTGGAATTTTTTAAAATAATATCTTGTCATTTCAAGTATGTCCGTGGTTGGTTCAACAATTTAAATTTAAATCCATTTTTGAAATTATCATCTCAATTCAAACCTGAAACATAGTTGATTCAAAAGGAAAATCTTTATTTTTTTCAACAAGAAAAATTGTTAAAATTAAAAATATTCCTTGTTGAAGCCGTTTTGTATGTTTTTCCTTTTGATTTAACCAGTTTTCTGGTTGATTTTTTTCTCAGTGTACCTCAGCTTAACTCCACCAAGAAAAATTAAGATTTCCTTAAAAAAAAAAAAGAAATAATAAAAAAATCCAACAAAATAGCACAGCAATTACCTCGACTCGAGTTTCACTGTCCTTCAAAAGTCTGCAAGAACAATAGCACTGAAAAAAAAAAAAAAAAAAAACAGGAAAATGGACGACACAATCTGACAATGTCATTGCAAAATTGTTGGAAAATGTTTCATATCCGTGCAATGTTTTTATGTAATTGTCAAATGGACACACGTGGCACGAGCCACAAGCAAAAATATACCGAGAAGCCATGTTCGTGCACCGCTAATTCATGTTCACGCATTAAACTGTCAATCGGAAATGCTTTGTCCTTCCAGTTACCGTTTGCCAAGGGGCCAAAGCGCTAGTGAGTTAAAAAACAAGCGAGCCAAAGACCCAACGAGCCGACAGAGGCCAATGGGCCAACGGGCCAACGGGCCAATCGGGTTTGTCAAATTTTGCTGAATTTAGTGGCCGTCAATTTTCGCACATTGCTTCGCAAACGAAGATAAATTCTCAAAAGGCAAATCAATAAATTCTCATGCTATGCGTTTAACCGCTAAATTGCCATGAGAACGTGTAATAATGCGACTTCGGATTGCTCCATACGTCGTTATGTTGCGACATGTTCAACACATGCTTTAGGACTAAGCTCCTTTCCTATTGATATCTGAATATTTCAAACGACTGTCTGCCTGTCTGTCTGTGTACGCGTCTCCTGCTTGCCTGCCTGCCTGCTTGTTACTTGTCGTCCTTTTTTTAATGACGTTTTTCATTTTTTAATGAGATCGACTGTTAGTGCAGCGGGAGCAAAAAACAAAAGAAAAAAAAAACCAAAAAGAAGCACGATGAACATTTTCGTTTGCTGCGAAAGCTTTAAGACAAAGCACCCGCACATCCGTAGCGTCGGATGCAAGTAATTAATTAGCAACTAAATCAGTGCAATTAAATGATATAGTGAAAGATGTTTCTTGCAATTTGATGGCTTCAATGAGCTCTTCTCGACGGAGCGTTTAAAATTTTAAAAGTTATGCCTGTAACCAGAAAATATTTCAAGAGCGGTCATATACATTTATATGACTCCGAAATAAGTCCGAAATGTGTGCAAAATATTAGGCCGCGAAATCTATACTCACAAATGTGACTCCGAAGTGAGTCCGAAATATTTGAGAAATAAGACGCCTTGAAAAACGAATCCGAAATGAGTCCAAAATGTTTAAAACGTACGTGTCTAAGAGCTACGACTTCAAACTACTACTCCGAAATGAGTCGAAAATATTTGAGAAATAGGATGTCCCGAAAAATGAATCGGAAATACATACATACATTGGTCCGAAATATTGAAGAAATAAGTTGTCCCGAAATAAGACTCCGAAGTGTTTTTTTAAAAAAGTGTCTCAGAACTACAGCTCCGAAATGAGTCCAAAATACATATTTAAAAAACAAGAGGTCCTGAAATATAACTCCGAAATGACTCCGAACTATTAAAAAATATATTGTTCTAAGCTAGAACTAAGAATCCGAAATTATACCGAATTGTTTCAGAAGTTCGAGGCCCTGAAATATGTGTTCGATATGACTCCAAACTATTTAAAAAAAATATGTGTCTCAGAACTACGACTCCGAAATGAAACCGAAATGTTTCAGAAGTTAGAGGCCTTAAAATACATACATACGATTATGTGTCCGATATGATTCCGAACTGTTTTAAAAAAATATGTGTCTCAGAACTACGACTCCGAAATGAGTCCGAAATATTTTAGAATTAATGTGTCCCGATACATGACTCCGAAATAAGTCCGAAGTATGTAAGAAACATCAGGCTTACAAATATATGGGCACTAACATTTATTTTTCAACTCCTACATCGATTTCTTTGTTGCCTCATAACGACTTTTGGCCATCTTAATAGAAAATTCAAATTTTTCAAGTGGACTCTTATACATTTACCCTTGAAGGCAGAAAATTGTTGATCAAATTTGCTTCAAATGAATCGAAGAGATACTCAATTCGAAGCTGAGAGCTTTACTCTTTAATTTTCGAATTATCACTTATAAGTATATGTACATACAAATTGGCATATTTATATAAGGCATTTTATTTTCGTCATCAACTTAAATTAGTATCTAAAAACTGTCTGAGAAAAAATAAACCTATAACTATTTTATTATCAATGTAAAGGAACTCCTTTGGGTATTTACATACATACAGGAAAAGTATTTAAAGAAAAAAGGGAGCAAAAGAGCCAATTTTGCCTTTGCAATTTATGTTAGCCTCACAGAAGATGCAACAAAGACTTAAATACCAGCACTCTGATGACTCGCTTTTCCGTTGCACGAACGGAAGCTCATGCATATTGCATGCGGAATACTCTTTGATGATAGCGGATCTGCAAAGCTATATCAAAAATCCCACACGAAAATATACTTAGAAGCCCAGAGAGCATGCGAAGCACAGTGAAATTTCAAGTTGGCGGGACAAAGAAGCGGAAGAGGCAGAGGTTGAGGTAGATGCAAGAGAAGATCCTAAAATGGTAGCAAAGCAAAGCGGGGAAAGTTGAAAGCTGAAACCAAGTGCACTTGTGACACACTTTGCCGCCGACCATGATACTGAAGTTTCCAAGATGGAAGTGCCACAAGCACTTTCTTTTGCTATTTTTTTTTTTTTTTTTTTTTGCTTTTCTATCTTCCAGAGATGAGTGTTTATAAGAAACTTCAAAGCGACGATTACGATGATGACAAAGCAGTTAAGGTGAAGCTTGCGTGTGAGTGTGTGTGTATGTGTGTTTCGTCTTATTGAAAACCAGTGGACTGGAAGGAATAGAGCGAGAAGAATTTTCAGGATACTGTGATCATATGGATTCCATGTTGATTCCAATTCCCAAATATTGTGAGTCGAGACGGTCTGACATGTTTAAGAGCGGGAAAAGTGTTGATCAGGAGAAAGAGCAATAGTTTAAGGACATGAGTATTTATTCGAAATTATGACGCCACTGACAACTGTTATGCATATCAATGTGCCAAAAGTTCGAAAAAAAAAAATTATATAAATCGTTGTAAAGGATAAGTAAAGAAACTGAAATTCTCTATTTTCTTATCGCTAGCCCATCCCACTACCCTCACAACGTATAAGTTTAATTGCTCAAAAGAAAATGGAGGCAGGCTCTTCTTTGAAATGTTACTCTTTGGATGTTGAGAGAAAAACATTCGGCTTAAACATAGGACTTTACTTAATGATCCTACTTCATACGAGACTCATCAAGACTGCCCATAAACGTTTCAACAAATCCATCAATCGGTGTACCTCTATTATTTCTAAGTAGGTACCTTTTTCTGTAGCAATATTCTTGTGCTTGGAAGAAATTTCACATGTGGCTGGGTAGGGAGGAAGAGCCAATTGAGAACGCTTTATATAGCAGATGTACCTCATATACGGCCATATTAGTTGCTTTCAGTCAGTATGGCCCTGGATGGACATCACTTGACTTGACAATTTACCGTCACTAAAGTCCACCAGCTGCGTTTCAAGTGAATTTCCTGAATAGGCATGATGGCTGTGGTGAAATCGTTGCGGTTTCCCCCCACTAAAAGACTCTAAAATGAATGCTATATTTCTAAGTATGAAGAAATTATAAAAAAAACAAAAAAAAACTTTATGGCATTGACTATGTCCACAAGTATAAACCGACATGCACCGCACACAAGCACACACAGCAGTGGGATTCAACAAATGATTAACCATCGAGGGGGATTGAGCTTGAAACCTCAAATTCACTCCAACCGTAATCGTATAATTTTGACTCTTTTGCGGTAATGTTTGATTGCATGCGGCTCCGGGGAGGGATAATTGAAGAACAGAAATTAGAATGAACATTTTGTGCCAATGAATATCCGGAGACTAACCAGCTGCAAGAAAGATTATCTGTATCTAAGGTTTCTTCTCTAAGCTATGCAAAAGTTGCCTTTGTAAAGGTTGAAATCATTGAAGGTTTTCTCAAGCTTCGGAAGATTGATCTTATTTTTTATAAAACTTTAACTTTCGGTCGCGCATCTGTTGCGTTTTCTGCATTGAAAACTTTTTTAAAGGAATCCTCTTAAAATACCTAAGGCCTCTCAAGACATCCTTCAATAAAGTTCTTTTCTTTTCCTTATTCTTCGTTTTTTTTTTTTTTTTTTTTTTAATATCATTACAAATGCACAGAAAATTGCTGCACTTCAGCACATTGTGTCAGTCATGATTGTGCGCTGAAGGTATCCTTTGAACAGCAACAGCAGCAGCAGCAGGAGTAGCTCATCCTTTCCACTTTGGTGAGACGTTTACATTTCAATTGATTTGGCTGTGAGCCAAGCAGAAAATCGGCTGCCACATAGTGTGCGTGTGTGTGTGTGTGTTTTATGTGTGTTTGTGTCTTGTCTGCACACGTTTGTTGAATATTATTTAAGCTGCGAATTTTTGATCCAATGGACTGAACAGAGAATTTCCCTTTTCACTCATATTGCAAATAAACTTGCAAGAATTCCGCCAGAATGGCCTTAGATTTCCAACGCCATCTGAGTTAAAAATTCATGGACCCTCAACTGAAGGCAAGGAAGGAAGAAACGAAAGCGAAAGTGAAAGTGAAAACGAAATAGAACAAAAAAGAAGTAAGGGTGTTAGAGTCAAGCGAGCCGGACAATAAAATACCCGACACAGACACTCATCTTTAAATAATTTTCAAAACACGCCCAAAAAAACAGGACCGCTAAGAAGGAATATTCTAGACTTTTGATCAATTTCTTTATGAAAACCGCCCCTTTGCCACGCCCAATTTTCCAAAATTTTTTAATTACAATTTTGGGCTTAAATAGACGCTGGAATTCTAAATTTAATTGAAATATTTTGAAAAAGTGTAATTTTGGGGCAGTTTTGGGATTTTTGTGACACACCCTAGTACTGGAGGTACCCTTAAAAATTGTCCGATCTAGTCCATTCTCGAACTCATGACCCTGTCAACACGCAACTTGTGGGATAAGAAAATTGTAAACGCACAGACAGACAGACGGATGGCTAAATCAAATCTCCTGGTGATGGTGATCATTTATATATACTTACATTTTGTATGATCCATCTCGATGGGTTCTGGGTGTTACACACGTACGCACAAATGCGATATACCCTCGACACAGAGTAAATTATTTTCGAGCGCGCAGTCCTACGGTTGGATGTTTGTGTGCAAAGAAATCTCATCGCAACGACTGGAATTTTCCCGGCTGGGTGGGAGTGTGTGTTTGTTTGTGTGAGTGTATGTGTGAGTGTACGTGTGAGTGTATGTGTGTGTGTGTGTGTGTGGCGGCGCGAAACTCTGAAGAAAATATGAAAGCATACGGAACGTTAAAAGTTCGAAAAGAGTGTTCATTTAAAGCTTGCGACACGATGGCTGCTGCTGCTAAAATTGCAAAGTCGATTATGGGAAAAATTTTATCCAATTATATTCAATGGAAAGTCGTTAAAGTTTATTTCAAAAGCAGCAATGGGTGTGTAATTACAAAAGAGTTGAACTATTCAAGATTAATGTTCGCATACATTAAAAGCTAATTTGGTCGTCCACTTTCTTTTTCTCTCTGTCTTTCTCCATGTCTTTCTTTCTCTCTCTGTGTGTGTGTGTCTGTGTCGTTGGACATTCTATCAGCAAAACGTCAGCGGATTAGGGGAAAAATTTTCTTAGGAAGAGAAAAAGGCGTAGGTACATTCGTCATTGAAGGCTGTAATCTAATCGTACCTTATCTGAGACATTACGTGAGCGCAATTACCGTTGATCAACACCGAGAATGTTGATGTTGTAACATTGCACAGCAGTCATAGTTACAAAAAACGATTACTTTGTTGGCTCTGCCAATACCTATCGAATAAATATTTCCATTTGGGTTTCCATTTGAAATGAAAAGTCACTATTTGTCTTTGGATTACAGATGCGCATGCAGTTGATCAGAGTTTCTCAACAATTTCTTACCTCAATTATCTGCGAATGATAAGATTCATCTAGAACGATAGTGGATGATATAGAAAATGAAAATTCACTGCTGAATTAATGCTACATTCATGAAAATCAAAACCAAAGTTGAGACTTCGCAAACTTCGCTCCCATTGATCGAAGCTCCGAATCTGATCGATGTTTATATCGAGTGCTGATTCGGCTCTTACTCAATGACCCGTTGATGTCGTGCATTTTCTTCAGTTGCTTTGCTGTTGTCGTAGGTCAGTCTGCGATATTGCCTCAAAACATTCGACCTAAATAATTGTGCTGAGTCGCACTTTCTCGTTCCTGGTGTCCTTGGCTTTTATGCTCTATACCTATACCTACTGGTTCCAATCCTTCTGCTGAGTCGATCGTTTATCGGTCACTGCAATATCAAGCTCGGCCGATAAGTTGATGCTTGTGATACGGTTGTCCTGCGTAATATTAAATAGCTGTTGCTTTTTTTTGAGTGTCCAGCCACGATCTAAAGAGAAGATGGGTATTCTTAAATGTTTGAGTCGAAGCGTGAGTCACTCAGGTATTTTTTTTTAATAGCCAGTAAGTGGCACAAGATCTGGAATACATAGAAAAAATTAATTAAGGGGGTTGTCTCATTGGCGAGGCTGTTTTTGGACCTTTTTAAAAAAAATTTCTGACAGAAAACGAAAAGAGCTTTTTCAATTTAGTTTTTTTATGGTGTTAGGAATGAATCAAAGTTAATAAAAAAGCACTTTGTTTTTTTATGTGAGGACGGTTCAAAAAGTTCCCGGCCGTCAAAGCGGATGCTCAAACAAAAGGTGTAGTGCTGGCTGCCACGATTCCAGGTATCCAAGTTGTCTGAAATGAAAAAGAAAAACTGGGCTACAATCCGTATAGATGTCATTATGTCTGAATCTCCAAAATATTTTTTGGATTTTTATTTTACAAAATGGCGGCTATTGAAAAATGATCCATCGATTTCGGGTGTATTTTTTTGTAGTTCAGTGTAAAAAAAAAAAATAGTAGAAATTTTTTAAAAATTATAATTGAGGTTCATGCAATAATGGTGACAGCCAGCTCAAAACTATTTCGAATTTCAAAAAAAAAAAAAAAAAAAATTTACAAAGAAATTTTTGCCCAATCAGACAACCCACTTAAATTTTTATTTTTTAATAATTTTTTTTTTTTTTTAGATTCTGTGCATTATTAACTGTCAGTCGCAATTTGTTTCATCTTTCTGTCTTAAGTAGTTTGCGAGATTAAAAAAATTAGAAAAAGGGTTTACTAAAAAGGATTTTCCAAAGATATGTGGGCCAAAATTCTTTTTAATGCCTAAATTTCTGTCTCTGTCAACGAAATTCAGTGTTCGTAAAAGAGAAAATCAAATTCATAACAAAAAAATGTTACCTTAAAAATTTATCAATAACGAAATAAAATACTCTAGTCCAATTGGAAAAAATCGAATATTACCAAACTTCCATCTTGTTTACTTGAAAATTACAGTAACATCGTTGTCTTGTTTGGCAAGACAAGATAAGACAACAATGTTACCGTAATTTGCGAAGAAAAAAAATTGAGTTTTGGTAATAATTGTGTTGAGGGATATAAAAGCAACACTTATATTGCAAATATTACGATTGGCAACACTAGAGACCAAGCGACGCACGCATACACATTGTTTGATAGAGTTAAGTTAGTTCGTAATAAATCGTCTTAAAGACAACTTCGTGTTTTTCTTATTCGGACGTAGCGAATCCCAACAAGGGTTATGGGTTCCAGTTTTTATCGTTAAATAAAAAATTAGAGAACAATTTTATGAACTCAAAAGCTCAGTGCTAAAAAGTAAAGTGAAAAACGAAAAAAAAGATTATAATGTCAAATATGCTAAATATTGATAAACTTGACGACACAAACTATGATGTTTGGTCAATTCAAATGCGAAGCGTGCTAGTTCATCAGGAATTGTGGGCAATCGTTTCTGGAGAAATTGAGGAAGACGCAGAGAACTGGAAAGTTCGAAATGAAAAAGCGGTCGCTACACTGATGCTTTCGTTGAAAGCGACACAAATTAATCATGTGAAACGGTTTGATACTGCCGTTGAAATTTGGAATGCGCTAAAGCAATTAAACAAGCCTGCTGGACCTATGCGTAAAGTTTGTCTTTATAAAAGGTTAATGAATTTTCGAATGGATGAAAATACTACCATGCAGAGTCATATAGCGCAGTTTTCGGAAATAGTCGACCAACTTGCTGATATCGGTGTAAGTGTACCGGAGGAACAATTGGTTATAACTTTATTGGCTAGTTTACCAAAAGAATACGAAAACCTCATCGTAGCATTGGAATCGAGAGATTTTTTACCTGACCTGACCTCAATAAAAATAAAACTTTGTGAAGAAGAGCATCGTCGAAAGCAGAATGCTCAAGTTACCGACAATAGCTCACAAGCGTTCGTCGCAAAATCAAGCAACACAAGATCGAATTTCACAACGGCGAATTCTTCGAAACAGACCGACGCAGCAGAGAAGTCAAAACGCAGAAACTACAAATGCTACAACTGTGGCAAGAAAGGGCATTTCGCCGCTGATTGCAGACACCCGAGGAAAGAAGACAGCAAACCAAAAAGTTTCTCTATGTTGGCTTCGGTATCATCAACAAAAGGTATGAGTGAGATAACAGGAGATGACGTTTGGTGCTTAGACAGCGGGGCGACGACACATTTGAGTAAAAGAAGGGAATTCTTCTCGAAGTTTCAAGAACACGAAGAAGAAATACAATTAGCAGGAAATAACACAATCAAAGCAAAAGGACGCGGAGAAATAAAAATCAAAACAAAACAATGTGAAGTGTGTTTAATCGACGTTTTGTATGTACCAGATCTGCAATACAACTTTATTTCGGTTGGAAAAGCAGTAAAGAGTGGTTTCAAAGTAGTTTATTACGATAAAACGGCTGAGATTAGAGATGAAAAAGATAACGTTATTTTGAAAGCTGAAGAAAATCATAATTTATTTTTGTGCACGGCGAAAAGTTTCGAAAATACTCTTTGTTTCTCAAGCAACGTAATTCATGAAGCTGTTAAGTGGCATAAACGTTTTGGACACTTAAATTTTGCAAGCCTTAGTGAACTATCAAACAAACAAATGGTTAATGGCTTAAAGATAGGTATTGTGCCAAAGAAAATAGACTGTACAGTGTGTCTAAAATGCAAATGCAGTGTAAAGCCATTTAAGAAATCTAATTACAGAGCCAAAGAAGTTTTGGAACTAGTGCATACGGACTTGTGTGGCCCAATGCAAAAAGTGTCAATCGGAGGTTCAAAATATTTCATGACATTTATAGACGATAAATCCCGATTTGTTTTTGTATACTTTTTAAAAAGCAAAGAAGAAGTTTTTGATGTTTTTAAAAAATTTAAATCCATGATTGAGCGCCAGACTAATAAACAAATGAAAATATTAAGAAGTGACAATGGCAAAGAATATGTTAATAAGGCGTTTGAAAAACATTTGGACGAACATGGAATTAAACGGCAGTTAACTGTGCCATACACGCCACAACAAAATGGCGTTGCGGAACGTTTCAACAGGACGTTGGTCGAAGCAGCCAGAAGTATGTTATTGGATGCTGAATTGGATGACTCATTTTGGGCGGAGGCGGTGAATACTGCAGCATATCTGAGAAATAGATCACCAACTGTGTCATTGATTGACAGCACTCCATATGAAGCATTTTATGAAAGAAAACCAGCTGTGTCACATCTGAGAATTTTTGGGTCGCAAGGAATAGCTCTTGATAAACGTTCTCATGGCAAATTTGCACCCAAAGGCCGAGAATGTATAATGGTGGGATACTCGAATGCATCGAAGGGCTATAGAGTATATGATCGGGAGAAGCGAACAGTAATAATAACTCGTGACGTATATTTTATAGAAACAGCCGAAGAAAAGCACACAGTTGCCATGGATATTCAACCAAGTGATGCAATAAATATGGAAAGTACTAACATGAAAGAGGATACCGAAAGCGAATTCGAGTATGGAACAGCAGGTGAAGACGAGGTGGAGGGCAAACAAGACAACAATGATGAAGACCAAGATGAATCCGGTGACAATGATGACGATGGCGCTGAAGCTGAAAATGATAATGGTAGCCCGAATACACGTAGAGGACCAGGAAGACCAAGGATAATTAGGACCGGAGCACCTGGCAGACCCAGAAAAGAATATCAATCCTTGAATTTGCTGAATAGTGGATCGAGAATACCTGATTCCGTTGAAGAAGCGATGAACAGCGAGAATGCAGAAGAATGGCGACGGGCAATGGAGGAGGAGTATAACGCGCTCCTCAATAATAAAACATGGAAGTTGACAAACTTACCTGAGGGCCATAAAGCTATTGGATGCAAATGGGTATTTGCAATAAAACGTAACGCTCTTGGAGAAATTGAAAGGTATAAGGCAAGGCTCGTGGCAAAAGGATGTTGCCAAAAATACGGCATCAACTTTACTGAAATATTTTCTCCGGTGGTGAGGTATGAAACGATAAGGTTGATTCTTGCGGTAGCTGCTGAGTTCGAGATGCACGTGCACCAACTTGATGTTTCTTCGGCGTACTTAAATGCGAAGTTGGACGAAGATATTTACATGGAACAGCCGAAAATGTTTCAAAGGGATGGCAGAAAAGTTCTTAAACTCAATAAATCGCTTTATGGGTTGAAGCAGTCTGGAAGACTTTGGCATTCTCGACTTGATGAAGAGCTAGTGAAAATGGGCTTCAAATCCTGTAAAAGTGAACCTTGCTTGTACACAAACAATGATGGGAAAAACCTCAAGATCATAGCTGTATACGTTGACGATCTGTTAATTTCTTGTTCAGATCATGGTGAGTTAACATCAATAAAACAAAAAATTTCAGATATTTTTCAGGTTGTTGACAAGGGTCCTGTTAATCACTTCCTTGGCATGGAGGTAGAGCGTGATGGGCCAACTGGTCAGATCTCGATTGGCCAGAAGCAACTTATTCTCAACTTGTTAAGCGACTACGGAATGGACACCTGTCGTCCAGTGTTGACGCCACTAGAGCCGAAATTTCAATCGATTTGCAATAAAGCGAATTGTAAGAAGGTAGACCAAGCAGAATATCAGTCAATCGTTGGATCCCTGATGTATATTGCGATCAATACACGCCCGGATATATTGCACTCAGTTTGTAAAGTTGCTCAGAGAAATTCGGATCCACATTCTGAGCATTTAGAAGCAGTCAAGCACATCCTAAGGTATTTGAGATGCACTTTAGACCTTCGGTTGCATTACAGAAAAACAGGCACACCGATTGAAGCATTTGTGGACGCTGATTGGGCTGGAGACTCAGTCGATCGGAAATCATATACTGGGTATGTTTTTATGATGGCAGGCAGCGCGTTCAGTTGGCAAAGCAAAAAACAAACATCTGTAGCGTTGAGCAGTACCGAAGCAGAATACATGGCTATATCGGCAGCGGCAAAAGAGGCAGTATATTTGCGTAAGCTTTGGAAAGAAATTGTTAATTTAAAATCAGAAAAAGCGATCATGATAAACGGTGATAATTTAAGCGCAATAAATTTAGTAAAAAATCCCGTTTATCACGCTCGCTCTAAGCATATTGATGTAAAATATCACCACATACGTGAAGTTTATAATAGAAAAGAAATCGATTTGAAATATTGTCCAACAAATAACATGACAGCAGATATTTTAACTAAAAACCTTCCGAAAGTTAATCATAATAAGTTTACAAAAGCGCTTGGTTTAAATTAAAAGAAAATCGAGTTTAAATGAAAAAAAAAATTTGAATTTTATGTATGTATCTAAGAAAAAAAAAAAAAAAAAAAAATCCAATTTTAATTTAAGAAGTACACGGAAAATTGTAACAATTGGTTTCTCAAGGATAAGAATATTTCAGTATTTTTGGAAGTTAAAGTAAATTGAAGCATTGTACATATATAAAGGCTTAAAGCATGTAATATAAGTTTTGAGGAGGAGTGTTGAGGGATATAAAAGCAACACTTATATTGCAAATATTACGATTGGCAACACTAGAGACCAAGCGACGCACGCATACACATTGTTTGATAGAGTTAAGTTAGTTCGTAATAAATCGTCTTAAAGACAACTTCGTGTTTTTCTTATTCGGACGTAGCGAATCCCAACAAATTGATTTTATTCAATTCGACAATAGTATTTTATTTCGTTATTAAAAAATGTTTTGTTAAAATTAATTTTTTATTAATTTGGTTTGCTCCTTCAGAAAAACTGAATTTCATTTGCAGGGACAGAAGTTAAGGCATTAAAAAGAATTTTGGCCCATGTGCTTATTTCAAGGACACTGCGCAATAGGACTAACCTTAAAATCGGTTCCTAGAGTGCTTTAAGGTTATACCTATCCGCAAGATTTATGGAATCGAAACACTGTGGGTCGCATGCGCTTCTGTACCGAGAAGACCATTTTGGAAACTAGTTGTAGTCGTCTGAAAAAGAATTCTATCAATAATGTCGGCTTCACATTCTAACGAAATCAAAACGCGACAGATCGAATGATACTGGAGGGTAATATTGTCATTGGTACTATTTCCTACAAGGTGAAGCATTTTAAACGTTTATTCAATACGCACACATCTCCCCATACGCTTACAAGTTGGACAGCACTGCCTTAAACACGCAAATTTCGAAGTCTAAATTAGCTAAAATAATTGCCTGACGATTAAATGCGACTGATTTCGAAATTTCGAGGAAGTCATCGCCATCAATTTTAGGATAAATCGAAGACACTGAGTTAAGCAAAGCACATTGCTGTTGATCAAAATGTTTTGTTTCCGTTAGGTAAAAAATTTTTTTTTTTTAAATAAAAAATTCGAATTTATTTTCAAGCATCAAAGGAGCCAAAGATCATTTGGAAGTAGGTAGAAGAAGTCAAAAGAATTAAGGGAAAAAAACCAAAGACGCAAAATTATTTTCTGCACCGAAACTTAATAATAAAGTAAATAAAATAATAAAATAAAAACGAAGAACGAAAAGAAAAACGAACAAAGAATGTAATAATTGGAATTGTTTACCCAGAAACAACATGATTTTCTTCTTCTTGCTGCTGAGTGGGTCGGAGTTGGGCAGCAGCATATCCGTTTGGCGTTGCTAAGAGCCGTGAATATGCTAAATGAGACAAGAGCAAACAAGTAAATAGACACAAAAAACAACAAATAAAAAAAAACAACCGTCCAACTTAAACGGAAGATAATATTCAACAAGCCAGACAGGTGAGAATGGTTTTTGAAAACGAGAGTGAAAGAGAAAACAAATCGAAATCGAAAACGAAAACGAAAACGGCAACAAAAACAAAAATATAAAACCAACTAAGGGTCTTAAATGGCAGGCTATCATCAAATCAATGATTGCATTAAAATTAAAATACTTCTTCTGTTTGCGCCAGCGTTGCCAGAAGTCCACTTTTTGGCCTCAAATTTGAATATCCCGCCGCACAATGGGTTGAAAAGTGCATGCATTAGCATATGTGGAGCCATGAGAACAAAACCGACTGCGGCCCTTCCGGTTGCACTGGGACTCCCTCCACTTCATCTATTTGTCAAGAAAGAGCCAACGACTTTTGAAGCGAAACTCCTCTTGATAAAAGAGCAACAACTCAAGTTGGATGAACTATCGCAGCTAGGAAAAGAAATGCAGAAAGAGGAAGGCTTAAACATCACCATATCTCACATTTTCTCTCCTAAATATAACTTTAACAGGGAGCTTCGAATATTAATACCAGGTGTGGGTGGAGGGGTTTATGGAGTGAAACTCAAGAGATAAATATTTGTGAATATTGGCCGAGGCAACTTAGTATTTCAGGCCCGAAATTCACACAATTGAGCTCTGTCTGAGAGAATATAAAGGAACAGCCACAAACGCTTAAATTATCTAGGTATGGATTCTCTAAGAGCAAAGTGGCACATCTGGCACCTTAACACCCTTGGAATTACTTCTAAATTAATATGGGAATATCTGCTGCTTCTCATAGAACTTGCATCCAAAAATAGAGTTCATTTCGTTTGGATTCCAGGGCATAGTGGAATTGAAGGAAATGAGAAAGCTGATAAATTGGCAAAAAAAGGAGCGGCCACAATATTCGACCATCGTGCAGTTTCTTTAAACTCTAAATGAGCGCCTAGCTTGAAAGAACATCTCAGAATGAATGGAACGACATAGCCGGCCACAGACTAGCTAAAGACTTCATGTCAGTCTTCTCAAAGGACAGAAGAACAAAAGAGCTCCTATTGCTTAACAGAACTGGTATTTGACTTGCTACAGGTTTTCTCACTGGACATTGTGAGATGCCAATGAAGTCACAATTGCACATTGCAGGATGCAATGACGCGGAGACTCGGTTCCCAAATCCATTGTTAGTCTATCTATCTACCTATCTGGAGGTACCTTTAAAAATGGACCGATCGATCGATGTCTATTCTTGAACTTGTTCTTAAGCCCAAAATCCAACATTGCTTGAGCCCGATGCGAGAGTGCGCGACGTCACGAAAATGTTTTGCGTGACGCATTTCAATCTCCAATGAGAGTTTTGCGTCACGCAGTGAAAGCCTAATATCGCTTCTTGTAGTGCAATATTTGAACCAAGTACCGATCGAACGAGTACCGAGTACTCATAAAAATTATACGCTTTCACTTGAGTTTAAATTTTAATTCAAAATTTTCAAAAATTTTCAAAATATTTTCAAAATGAACCAAAGCTTGCGAAATATTCTAAAAGCTCTTTTCCACCGAACAGTGAACAGTTTTTGTTTTATTAGTTTTAACGAGTACCCAATAGCGAGTACTCAAAAAATAGCTACATCAATAACCTGTCAAATTGCCTCGCAACGAGGAATATTCAATTTTTCAAAATTTTCTCACTACGAGGTCTCGCAGTGTGATACATTGGAGCTTGAACCATATGATTGAATGTATTGAAATTTGTGTGCGTCTCATTTCGCGCTCTCGCATCGGGCTCTCGCCATGTTGGATTTTGGGCTTTACTCTTCCCCTTAATACGCATGCCGAATTTCAAGATAGCTCAACTCGTTCAATGAGCAAACTGTATACGACAAACTGGCAACGCTGGTTTGCGCCAAATTCATTGTATGTATGAAAATGGTCTAAAAGTGCTCGTGTTTAGCACAATTTGAATATGTTTATTAGCGCTGTTTATTGTCTTTGAAGACTGCAGCTCATCGAGTAAATAAACAGCATATCCCCAAATGGGAAAACTAAAACAAAAAACAAAACAAAAAAGTATAAAAGAAAAAACACAATAGATTAGCATAGAATAGAATAAAAATAGGCATTAAAACTACAAAGACAAACAAAAGAACAATAAACAAAAAAAAAAAAAAAAAATCTAAAGATTACTCCCACGAGTATTTGAATAGAATACACCGAGGGGGGATCCACCATATCCGAATCAATCGAATCGATCGATTAATGCGCGTTTAATATTGTTGAATGTTGAATCCGATTGCTTTTCGCTGTTCCTCGAACGATTTCTGGTGTTATTTTACTTCGTGGTAAAAAGACAAATTATAAATAGAATTCATGAATCGAATGCAATGCGTCTATATGTAAATATTTATTGTGATTTCGGCTTTGTTTGCTTTCTTTTTTCTTCTTCTTTTTTTTCGGATCTGGCATTTCTGCGCATGACGTCTTATCCATTTTGATTGATTTTCGTTTTGATATTGATATTGATTTTATTGTAGTTTGGAGTAAAAATGATTTTTGTGAATGAATTTATTTTGATCGTGGGTAGTTGAACCAGTGAATTTTTTTTCGGGCCAATTTAATGATTATTAATTTTTTAATAATCATTATTAATCAAATTTATCACATTTTTGACTTGGTTAAAAAAATTTTATTATTTAGATCAAATGGGTGAATATTCAATGGTCTTTGAATGGAGTACTCACCTAAAATTGTTCCCCCGTGATGCTGCACAAAAGGTGGATTTTCAAGAATTTTTTTTTTTTACAACATGAATCAACAAACTATTTTTTTTTCTTTAATTAGATAATATGTTATAGCCCAAAATTTGAAGAACAATTTAACAAAAACAATTTTAACAACAACAACACAGCCCCACAAAATTTATCAGATCCAGGGGTCTATCTATGCCTATGTGTATGTTTGTCTTTCGGATCGCTGAATCCGAATTCGGGGTTCATATAGCTCAATATTTAGAGAACAGCCCCAAAAAAGCATCTTCGAGTGGGGCTTTAGAGCCTAATTTTTAGGATATGATGAAACCCCTCGACCCGATGGAGCTATATAGATCTCAAATTTTGATTCAGCGACCCCGAAAACACACAGTCATTTTAGTAAGGCGTTTATTCTTTTTTTTTTTAGGCTATGTAAGTAATTAAATTATATTTTATTATAATTTCATAAATAATTTTTAATGAATTTTGATCTGAATACGATTTGAAAAGGTCTAGTTTTTCCTTTAGTATCATCATTTTCGTATTCATTTGAAATGCTTTCAAAATTTTCCAATAAGCTACGAGTATCCCGGAAGCTCATGAACGCGCCCAGTAAGGCTACAATCGTTCTATTTGTTTTTCGAATTCTCATGTTTAGCTCTGCTCTTTCCCCGCCTATATAAAAGCCAACACCGAAATGTACGAAACTTTGTTAGTCTTCTTCTTCTGCTTCTTGTTCTACTTCTATTTCTTCGACTTCTGCTGCTGGCTTGGCTTGGCTTGTTCTTGTTCTAATAATGCAGCTCGAATATGCGTGATGTGTGTGCTCTGCCATTTGGCATAATCGTCCGATACAAAAGAGCAAGTTGATGTGCATGAGAGGTCGCCTTTGTTCATCGTAAGTTGAAGCTGCACTTGAGCGACATTATAGTGCCTACATAAATGCATACATACATGCATGCATATGTATGCTCGTACGTACGTGCGACGAGTGCATATGCGGACGTGAAGTGTGATGCCTTATCGTGACGTTCGCGGCACTCGCAGAATGCATAGACACAATTGAATATCAAAGAATGGAATGCAACGATGACAGAAAACGGCAAAGCTACAAATACCTACACACAAAAGAAAAGAAAAAAGAAAAAAAAAAAACAAAACCATGCTATCCAGCTGGCATGATATGTGTATGAGTATGAAAAATGTTTGAGAAGTCATGTTGCAAATCGTTCAAAAGAGCCTTAAATATGTCAGTTACAATTTTTATGAGCACACATTTGCGACAAAAAAAAAAAAAAATTCTTTTTAACCCAAAAATAAAAAGAAAAGAAAAAAAATTAAAAGCCTAATGATATATCTTGAGTCGAAAGACCTCAAAACCTTCCCTTTCCCCCCCAAAAAGAAAAATTCTCCACAATTACTTTCAACTGCCATCCGAATCACAAGCACTCATGGATGCTCGTTTGTGACCTCATTGTATCCGGATGCGTCTCGGTGTGTAGGCACAAAAGGAGTTAGCACATACAATGGCATCAAATTTCTCTCTCACACATCCACACAAATATCGCGTGCACCAATTTTTGCCCTTTATCTGTATGTATTAGAAGGAAGAGATTTTCACTTAAAAAATTTATCATTTATTCCTTCCATTGTGGCAATATTTATAAAATTTGTTCAACGCAGGAGCTCCAAAAAAAAAAAAAAAAACGAGTATCACAGCAGGAGACCTAATCGCGAAGAGAATTATTATTATTTATTTTTGTTGCTCTTCTTGTTTCCTTGTGTGTGTGAGTGTGTATGTGTGTTCTTGTTGTTGTTGTTGTTGTTGTTGTTGTTGTTGTTGTTGTTGTTATTGAGTAAGCCTACGAGGTTGAAGCTTATTTTGACTGCGCACTTCAGACGTTGAAACTTTTCCAAACTCAATCGTTGTTAGCCTTCACCTCAGACTGTCATTCAGTCGGTAATGCAGACAGTAAGACCGACAGACTAACAGACCGACAGGCAGGCTGATTGCTGGCCAGTTGGCGAGTGGCGCTCTTCACGTCGCTCGAAGTCATGCTGTATCGTGCGCTGCTGTTTTGATGTGGTCTTCTTTAAAATGCCATTCTGTTGACCTCATAAAATTTTTATGAGCTTTTTTTAAATGCCTACCGTTCTCATCATTCGGCTGTGTCAAACTGTGCCGTCATGTTTTTGTTTATTAAGTAGACATGCACACAAATACACTTACACATGCACGTATGTAGCTCCATAGAATTTATGGGTTTGGGAATGCTCGGCATCGTATCGAGTTTTGTCGCAGCTTTAAAGTCAAATAGTTTTGACACCAGGCTTCAGTGCGGTATATTCGGTTTTCTGGGCACATGTACAAGCTGGAGTTTTTTGAAACAAGTAAAGGTAAACCCATATGTATGTTCACACACACAACATGGAATTTACATATTTCTGTATTGATAGATACATAACTGAGAACTCAAACGAGAACTGAGTTAATTGAGACATGTGAGATGCTGGCCACCGAAGATAATCCTCCCAGCTGAAAACGGTCCAAGTACATACGACCGATTGTCATGGTCCATAAAAACGAACGCATATTAACACACTCAACAAATGTGATTGATGTTTAGCATACGATTAAGGGTCTAATAGAGAGGTATACGTACATGTATGAGGATTTTAAGTTTGTGGTGCCAGATTGATCTTCTAAAAGTCACTTCAAACACTTTTCCATAGAAAAATTGGGGGACGAAGTTTTTCGAACTAATGTATCTCAGGGGAAAAGCATACAATTCCATCTTTTACTATGCCTATGCCCACAAAAAGAGCAACCATGCAAGCCAGTGCTATGAGAATAAGACACCAGGCACTACGAAGTCGGCTATGACCGACCTTGGCTTTCTTGATGGAATTTTATTGGTCAAGTGTTTTTCAAAAAGGTTGATGATAAAGACGAAACATTACCTGTTTAGTGCTTGTCAGGGTGAAATGATTTTTTCGAGAGTTCTATTGAAAGTGGAATTAGTTTTTTTTTATAGTAGGTACCTATGAATTAAGGCTCATCTAGGAACGTATGTATATGTGGTTATGTTGAGCAAAAAAAAAAAAATAGAATGACGATGTAGGTTTTTGAATAGTTCTCCAGTGAAGCTGCTCTTGAAACTTTTTTCTTTCGCACATATTTAAATTTTATGCGTGTATGTGCAAATATAGATATGTATCTCACTATTGAAAAGTATCATCGCAAGCATCTCTGAAATAGCCTTCCCATGAAAGAGAGAAAGCAAAGAGAACCTGCCGTGAAGACACACAACATGTCTTTTGAATTTTCGTGATAAGCATCTTCGGTTAGAGTACTTGAAGAGACTAAAGGATATTGATCGCACACCAAGTGTCATGTACTCAAAGGAAATTTTCTCGTTCAAAATAAATGAACAAATAAATGAAAACAAGTAAGAACGCTAAAGTCGGTAAAGCTCGACTTCGATATACACAGCGTCCCGAGAATATTGACGCACTACGTTTTGCCTTTCTGTACCAAAAACTCTTCATTTGTCGGCGTGGCAGTGGGCGGATCACATACATTGTTTCCTACATCTTTCATTCGTCTTGGTCAACCAATATTTCGAATTTGAAGCTTCTACGCTCCTTACGAAAAATTTCCATTTGTGGGAGTGGCAGTGGGCCGGCCGCTTCTTGTGCGAAAACTATAAGGATTGCTCGTTGAACAATTAAACTTGGCGCCGAGCCTTATTTAAAATGAAATTTAAAAAAAACTGAGTTTTATTAAAATCAGCCACTCCCCCACCTCCCACCCGCCATACCACGCAAAATGAATTTTTCATATAAACGTTTTTCGTTTCATCAGAGGCACAAGGCTTACTTCCAACAAGGGAGAAATATCCTGAAAGCTTTTCATTCCATCCGTGAATGTAATTACAATCGCTTAACCTAAAAGTATGCTAAATATTTTTTTCATATCACATTGCAACATTTCATTGCAGTTTTTGCGATTTTTTTTTTTTTTTAAAGAATATCGACCAAGATTGTTCCTGTGCGGCAGCTAATTTATACAAAACTATACAGAGGACTACCTTCTTCCATATTTTCACATTTTAAAGTACAATTTGGCTCTGTATTTACAATTTTTTAACCAATTCATCCTATCTAAAAAAAAGTTCGTTCTTAAATTTATAAGCAAGGACTAAATTTAAAAGAAAAAAAAGATAAGTTTCAATAAGTAAAAGCAGAAACATTTTCAATGAAAATTCTAAAAAATTTAACAAATATTTGATATTTGTTCTTTACAAAATAATTTTGTGACTGTGACCACATTTTTACATATCCAATATTATTTTCCAAGCAAACAAACTAATTAAATTCTTCTTTATTAAACATTACCCAAAACCACTTCATCATTGCATTTTTGAGCTTCTATGGCATGGGGTTTTTCAATCGAATTCCCGCTGTGCGCCACGGGATCCTTTCAGTCAATCAAAGCGAATACTTATTCAAGTTCAAACAGCCAAATGAAATATAAAGGAAAAATCAAATTTGATTTTAATGAATTTCGAACGAAAATATTCGATTCATCCGAATGGGACATCAATTGTATTCCAAATAAATGAAATTCAGTTTAATGCAATCGAAAGTTGCATTCAATCCGAATGACGTTTAAACGTTTTTCCAAATTTGAAGAATTCGTTTAGAAAAAGTATATCCGAACGAACTTCGTTTAAAACAAAAAAGAAGGAGAATTTACTCTTTGCGTGTGATAATCCTGTCCACTTTGCATACGCAAGAGGTGGCTTTGGGCTTGAAACCGTCTCCGAAAGACGAGTAGTCGCCAAGTAACAAGAGAAAAAAAACCACGATATCCATATATTATTATTGCAATGCCTAAAATATCTCCCAAGATAATGTTCTGCATGTGAACCTACATAACTCATACTATGGACCCTATTTGAAAGGATTCTATAGCGGATTTTTTCAATGCGTTCGTTCCATAGAAAAAAAAAAAAAAAAATTGTTTTAATATATTGATGAAATATATATTTTCGGAAAGATAATAAAATAACTAATATAATTATAGAAAAATATTTATGGTTTGATTCTTTAGATCACCACTAGAGGGCGCTGAACTTAGACGATTTTAAGCAAAACTGCTTCAACAAAAAAATTCGCTCAAGTCGGTTACTTAAAATAATGTCAAAAATTTATTTTTTCGTGAAATTACTTCAAACTTAATTTTTTGACTTCTTCAATATATAAGTAATAAATAAAAAATAAACTTAAAGGCAAAAGGGCTTAATTTCATTTCGGTTTTTTTGCTTTGAAATATAGAAATTTTTGGTTGGATATTCAAAAATTACAAAACTTTAATGGAGCAAAAATAAAAAATACGGAAAAACGGGGTTTTTTTTATTCCTATTTTTAATACGTTATATATTCCTCTAATAAGTTATGAAAAAATCAGATTTCTATCGAACCAACAAATAAAGAAGAAGAAGATTTTAAAACGTGAAAACAGTAATACAAATCTTACAAAATTAATGGAGGAATGAGTGCTCAATATCAATGAAATATGATTTTTTGATAAGATCGAAACATTCTTAAATCAGCCAAAAAGTATGCTTTTGATTTTTGAAAGGCTGCCCAAATTTTATGAAGTTTGTAGCAATAGATCCATTTTTATAGCCAAAAATAACTTTGGGCGGTATGGGCGGTGGGTGGTGGGAGGGTTTAATTTTGCTGAAACTTCGAAGTTTTCTTAATTAAGCCATATTAGGGACTTGTGCCAAATTTTATTGCCCTACGACACTTCTTTCTATTTTTGTCCATCGAATGCATGGGATCGAAGCACTGTGCGTCGCCTTTTGATTGATCCCTCTACGGTGTGTTTTCTTCATGTGTGAATATTCTCGGCGTCTCATCAAATATTTCATATTCCCAATGAGCAGTGGTGGACTTACCGAATAGGCAACATATGCAGCTGTCCAGGGCGGCAAATTTTCAGGGGCGAAAAATCTGACCGTCAATGCATCAATAACAGAAAAGGCGAAAATTAGGCCACTGTCTGAGGCGACAAAATTGCACACGTGGGTTGAATGGGCCCCAAAACGAGGCTAAATTCAGCCGAACGTTTTAGCGACATTTTAAGATTTTTGTATTTTTAGTTACGCATTACTTACTTAAAAAAAAAAACAATTTTTCAATAATATGTTATTGTTATTTCTTGATGGGAAAAAATAAAAAGGGAAATTTTAGTGACGTATGAGCAATGTTATTTAAAAAATTTTTGTAGGCAATTGCATTACGTATACGTCGCATACGTCTCATACGAGTTAAGCAATTGAATGCAAAAAACAATTTTTTTGGTATGAGTTGTTTTACAAAAACTGTATTTTCTTAAATTCGCGAAAACATGCGCAACTTTTTATTTCGGATTTTAAAACAAAAAACTCACAATCTTATATGTTTATAACCAATTTTACCCAATTCACTTTTGAAAGTCTTCATGAACTTGAAAAATGCTATATTTTTAGTCTCTTTTTGAAAACAAAAATATATACACAAAGATAAAAAAAATTTTTTTCCAAGTCGCGGGAAACGCTTACTAAAAAGTGACTTTTGACACAGAGCAGTGTTGCGTTAATAAATGGTTGTCATCTATGCAGTTTAACCAGGTACCAAAACTGTTTATGAAAAATCATTTTAATTTTTTGAATTAGTCCTTGTTTTGGGGCCCATTCAACCCACTGTGCGGCGACAAATTGTCTTAATCCGCCCCTGCGAATGAGTCAGTACAATAGTCATGTTTGACGCCTGCTGCACTCGTATCTGACTCTTATTTAACTCAATATTTGAGTCATGCATACATGACTCGCAAGCAAGCAAAAATATTTCCTTATCGATAAATAAGAGCTTATGTGCAATTCGTGGGTTAAAAACAAAAAAAAATCTCCCAAAATTTTACAAAGTAAAATTCGAAATAATAGAAAATTTTTTTTCCTATTTTTTTCTTCTGCTTTCCTTTTTGATTCCCCTTTCGAATTTTATATTTATATCTCTTTAATTTTTTTTTCATCATTTTACCATATTTATTGCTTCTGATTGCCCTGGGGGGGGGGGGGATATGTATGAACTTCGGATCCTTCCATTTCTAGTCATATGATTATCCGTCCTCGCCTTTTTTGCTAATTCAGCAAAATTGGAAATCTTGCCAACGAAATTTTTTCTTTCCTAGACCATTTCATCGAATCAATTTCAAGTAAATTTCCGCCTTATTTTGACACACTGGGGAATAAACCTACTTCTCTGAGAACTTGTAGACTTATTTCGGCCCTAATTAATACATATGCTCAGAGAGGTCTCACATATCCCAAAGTATTAAATTATATTCTGCGAATGAGAAATTAATGCTTAATTCATGGGAAGCTCTTTAACCACCTAATTTGAGCTTAGTAGAACGTTTTCCCTGTTCGTATCGGTTGCATTAGTGAAAATGATCCATTATATTGCGAGTTCACGTGCTAAAATCATTGTTCGAAGGATTATATTTATCTCAATAACGCCGCCAGCTGTGCTCTTTTGCACGTAATATCGCATGTTAGTGCGAGAATAAGCGTGCGCCCATTTTCTTATTGACGACGCAGCCAACATTTCGTTGATTTTGTGGATTTTATTGCAAATAGTTTACGAAAACTTTTCAGCGAAAAATTTCATTGTGTTAGTGCAAACAAACAATTTAACCCTTTCACAACAGATGTCAGATGGTGGCACAAATTAAAGTTTTTCCTTTAAAATTTCGTTTGTATGTTTATAAATATATAGGCATTATCCAAACTTTATAGTATTTGGAATGCGTTTTAACCCTTTGACTACCAAATTATTATCAGATGGTGTTAAAACAAAAATTGTTTCCTTTAAAATTTCGTTTGTTTGTATATAAATATATATTATCCCAACTTTATAGTATATTGAATGCCTATTAACCCTTTCACTACCAAATTATTCTTAGATGGTGTCGAAACTTAAAGTTTTTTCTTCAAATTTTTGTGGGTATGAATAAACATATACAGGGTGTTCCATACTCAATAGATAAAAAAAAAAGGAGGTGATAGGGGGATACCAAAATCGTATGGTAGGGAGGGGGGGGGGGGGGTTCGCAAATGCACCCCTGAGGAGATGCATGCAAAAAACAATATTTTGGTTTTTTCACACTTAACACTGCATACTACGATTTTAAATAATTCAACTCCGTTTTCTCTGGTACTACCATCTAAGCCTAAAATAGTGTAATTTTGGCTTTTAAAGTGATTTAATTTAAAAAAAAATACGATCGAGCCTCTTTTTTTACTCTTTTCGAAAAGTTTGAGTTTTTCTATTCAATTTGATGCCATGGATGCTTAAAAAAAAGTTTCACAATCAATGCAAAACTAAGGTTTGAAAATAATTATTTTGTATTTTTGACTCCCAGAAAAGTTATTTTAATCAAATTTATTGAGCACACTTTTAGGCAGCATGAGAAAAAGAAAAATCTAAGAAATTTAAAAATTTCTGAATAGTGTTTTAGTTTTACATATCCGCCTAAAATAATGCTCACCAATTTAGTCGAATTATTTCCGCGCCTCGAGCTCCTTACGAGTGCAAGATGAATCCCCCTTTCCATAAAATTTTTTGCTTGTATGGATTCCCCCCTATCACCTCCTTTTGTTTTGATCCATTGAGTATGGAACACCCTGTATATTATCCGAAATTTATAATATTTTGAATACAGTTAACCCATTCATTACCAAACTAGCCTTTAATGTGCATGTTTAATTCAATCCTATATGAAAAGCTTTATCGAAATGGTAGTTAATCGGTTAAGAATGTAGGTATGAAAAAACCATTAATTTATATAAGGCTCCTTTTTTCCGAAAATACTTTCTCTCCTTATTCAATTGATATAAGAGTCGTCGAGCATTTTTCTTTTGCCAAGTCTAGTCGGTCTCTTCGGGCGGTGGCAAAATCAACTTAGTCTTAATTTTAATGTTTTTATTAGCTTAATGCTTCGTCCGGACAGTGCAACTGCTGCAAGTAATCGGTCTTTCCCAGTTGGTGGGTCATTTATTTAAGTGTCGGTTAACGCTCAAACGAATTTCTTCGTTTCTCACACTGCCATCTCGTTATCAAGCGACAAAACGGAACAAAACAGAACAGCACAAAACAAAATGAAAACAAAAAAAAAACAAAAAAAAACAAAAACCTAACGACACGAGATGAGACAAGACGAAATGAAAGGATGTGAAATGAAAGCCTGGGGTTTCAGACAACCTCTCTCCCACTCTCTTACTCTCTCTATCTCTCTGTCTCTCTAACTTTTTCTATTGAGAGCATAGCGCGCTTTCGAATCATCTAATGGCACTAACGCATTGCGGCTTGGCATGGCATTTTCATTTCTTTGTAGTTTCCTCATTTTGTTTACTGCTCAGGAAATACAATACTCGGAAGATATAAGATACGGCTGACACCGCATTTTCCCGACTCAATGGGGCAAGTCAACAGGGACTTTTATGACTTGTGTGACACGTTGTAAAATAAAATTGATGGTAATCCCCCAATTAAATCCGAACAAGCTACTTTGCGTTGGGGCGAAAAACAAAAACAAAAACAAAAAAAAAAAAAAAAAAAAAAATGGCAAGCGCATAAAATGCGAAATAGCCGAAAACAGGCCCGTAGAGAGGAATTTCCGGGCCCGAGGAGCATTTTTTCGTAGTGGCTTCTTAGAAAATTTCAAAAATGGCGAATTTGGACGCCGACATAATTGCCACGAAAAAAAGAACTAGGGCGCCTTTTGATGGAATTCTGGCCTCGAAGATAAGTCGAAGAACATAGTGCGACTATAAAAAAACAAAAACAATAAAAAAAATCAAACAAAAAGAAGGAAGGTCAGAAATCGCGGACACTTGCAAAACTGCGGGCCCCTCCAACGAGCTCAGGCCCAGGCTCGGACGCGGAAAACTTTTTCGGGAAGGGTTTAACGTATAAGTTTTATATAACTCCTCGCATTTGCGATGGAGTTTTGGACCTCCCCCCAAAAACCACCTCTTGCGTACGTCACTGTCAAGACCTACCAGAAATCTCTTCCATGCACTCTCCTCTCACTCCACTCTCCTCGCCTGGCCGAAAGAGATACAAGTTTGGCAAAGTAAAAACAAACGAAAAATCTCATTTTATGTGTTCAAGAATGAAGACAATAAATGAAGTCGTAAAACTTTTGAATGCTACAATAAATTTCATGTGTTTGAGAAAAACAAGGCATAAAATTAAATATATTCGAATGCGAAATTTCTGCAAAGCGAGTCAAATAACTAAAGCGAAAGCCATAAGTATCTCTTATTCACTGTTTCAAGAAAATTCAAATGGTTTTGTGAAAACTTCGACCGCACCACAGCTATTTAAGGGTAACAAAAGTTCGCTTAGTCTCAACTCTAATTTTGTTGTTTAGACGGCTTTTCAAATTTACAGGATTTTTACAGGTTAAAAATCTGTAAACTTCGATAGTTTTGTACATGTACTTATCCACATGTACAGTCTCTGTCGTGAGGGCTACATTACGTTTGTGCGTACGTGGCTTAAGTCCAGAACAATTCAAGATTCTTCTTAAACCTTGCTTTCCTCTTTTCGGATTCTCGGTCATGCTTTACCTGTGGTGTGGATATGTGATCACAGCAGCATTGTGAAAGCATTCCGATCCTGGATCATGTAATCGTTGAGAGTCATTCGTCAGTCTGCCTGTCCTCTGATCGTTTTCTGGAGGTACAGTGGTGGATATTGCTTTCTTTGCGGGGTTCTTCGCTGGTCGCCTTTTAAAATGGCAATACCATCGCATCTGACTAACTTTGAGCGCTTCAGTGATTGGCTTATGAATAAATAAGCTGCCTCGGATGTGTTTGCTCTTAATGTGATCAAGTTTGGACGTACCCGCCGTTATCCTAAGCAATTTCATTTTTAAGTCGCAGCGATTTTTTCTCCTACGTCTTATATAAGTACATGGTCGGACATTCGTAAGCGTACAAGATTAACAAAAGCAAATAAAAATAGAAAATAGCCATCGCCGCTAAAGACATTGGATGCAGTCACCCCCGGCCGTCTAGCCGTCCATCTATCCGTCTGTCCGTACGTCCATCTGTCTGCCAATCTGTCTGTCAATCTTTAACCTTCCCAATCGAAGGAGCTGAGCTGACGTAACAAAATTCGCTATGGTGCTTAGCACTATTAAATAATGATTTTTTAATTAATGACCAAGAAATAAGACTACTATTTTTTGCTTTAAATAACACTGTGCAACAGTGAAACAAATAATGTTATTCCACTATATAAATAAGTTTGAATGTATAACCAAAAGTGAGTAAAACCCTAGCTGGGTTTCGCGAGTTAAGCAGGCGTTTGGATTTTATGGAGCCCTAAACATTGCGAGCCTTGCTGATTTTGGTCAAATGTGGTAGCATCAGTTTTTATTCAACAGCTCCGTAAGACTTAGAGATATCGGTTAACTGTCTTTAGCAAAGTTGTAGCTAATGGTCTAATTAACACAAATAAACATAAAAACTAGTCATTAAAAAAAAATTCCATAATGTTTTTTTTTAAAAAGGAGCCAAAAAAAATCTAATTTTTTTACTTTTCTGGGCATAGCTTGAAGAGAATCCAAATTTTTCCCATACTATCTTTGAAAAATTTGTGGCCGGTAAGAAGATTAACAACTCTCGCAAACATACTTATGGGATCTGAACGTGTCTGCACTAATTAAAATGCTCATAAAGGTAATTTTTCTAATGAAAAATCTCGATTTTTAGGGCTTTTTTCGTCAGATTTTGGCTATATCTCCTAAAATAAGCAAAATTTTAATCCACTGTGTGGGGACAATTTGTAGCTAAAATAAAGTTGGAAAAACTCTCTTCATTATACTAACATGATCCGAACGTGTCTAAGGTATTTAAAAAGCTCATCTCAATACAATGCTGCTCTAGGAACGCTTTGAGCTCCGTTGTTGTTCTATAGAGCATATTGCGAGGAGCTTCAAATTAGGGATGTGCCGGACATCCGGTAACTATCCGGTATCCGGCGTATCCGGCTGGTTTTTAGATATCCGGCAAGCCCACCGGATATCACTACTATCCGGCCGGATACCGATACATACCGCAGACTTTGATTTGTCCATCTTTGAGTTTTGTTTTTTGTTGAACGTGCAAATTAAATCAGAACAGCTGATTATGCTTAAGCTCAAAAGCAATCGATATTATCATCGATGGTATCGATGTTTTTAAATTTCTTTTAATAGATATTGATCGAAATAAATTAAGTCAAATTAACTTAAATTAAATCCTAACAAACTTAGTAGTTTATGGAAAAGGATAGACGGTCGTAGTATGAACTTCGATAATGCTTGAAATTGAAAAACATTGATGTTAGTTAGATACTTACAATCAGATTGTTGTTTTTTAATTTTAAGCATTATCCAAGTTTTTATTGCGATTGTCTATTTTTTACCATAAACTAGATTTGGTTATTATTTTTTGTGATAAATAATTAATTTAGTTTAATGAAATTTAAAAACATCGATAATATCAATGGTGGAATCGAATGTTTTCCAGCTCTATATTATACCAATGAACGGCATTGCCAGAATTGTGGCCAGCGAAAGTACAATTTCAAACAGAGAAAAAATTTTTCAGATATCCGGCCGGATACTATGTATCCGGCTACATATTTTTTACCGGATATCCGATATCCGGTTATCCGGCAAATTCACTATCCGGCACATCCCTACTTCAAATAGAGGTGAAAGTTCCAAGAATTCCTTAAAATCATGACAATTTTCGTTGATTCGACAAAATCTTCAAAAGAACAAGCGGGGAAACGGAAACTGAAACTGATATTCGAAGGAAGACCCATTTTACTCATAGTCTGTAACCGAAAAATTTCTTTACAAAATTTTTATTTTTTTTAATGAAAAAAAAAAAAAAAAAAACCAATTTCACAATTTTGGCGCTTGATTAAGTTTTTGCTGGATTTGCCCAAATATTTAGATTGCATGACGCAGGTTGAAGTTGAAAATTTTTTTTTTAGTAATATATTCATGTTTGTAATTGTTACGCAAGACCAGCAATGGAGGACTTCCTCCACACTTGGGATGCAAGACTTCATGAATGGCCTGTCCTGCAGAGCGTCGCACAGTGTTGCGAGGTGGACAAAATAGAAAAAAGTTGATGTCGGATTTTTAAAAAAATTTTGATGGCGATTTACAGCAAATACCAGCAACTGATCAAGGCTTAAATATCTTTGAAAAATACTTATGTTTACTTATGCTTTGGAGCCTTCAAAGTGCAAACTTCAAAAACGATGTTGCTTATGGCAAAAATATACCGAATTTATGTAGAATAAGAACTGTCGTATTTCATTTGTTTTTTAACTTATTCATAAGATTGATGACTTTTCTGAAAGCTCAATTTATTTCCTAGAGGGCAGTTTTTGTTTTGTTTTCTTTTGTTTGACATTTTAAAAGTTTCGTTATTTAGAATGAAACATAAAAGAAAATTACTCAAAATATGCGTTTTAAAAGTTTCGACGACGGCGAAAAGTTGTGTTACAATTTGTGACTACAATTTTTAATAAGAATATATAAAAGAAAGTATGTATAATCCAAATCAAAAAGATTTGCCTGCACCTTTTTGCAACTTTGTTTTTTACGTTGATTTTTGCAGTGGAGTCTTCAATAAAAATTGGCGAAATTTTCGAAGCTTGGTGTGCAGGGAACAATGCAAATAAGGAGCCAGCGGTGCAAATATTTGTGAAAAACAAATTAAGCAGAGAGTTGAGTATTGAAGAGCGTAGTAAAATTAGAAATATGTGTGTTCATTTTGAAAAATTATGCTCTTGTATGAGATTGGTGCAAATTTATACGATGTTCGCGTCTTAAGTCTTTGCTCTATCTCTGTTGCTTTTATATCAGAACTGTGTACGCAAAGACTTAAGACGCGAACGTGAAAACAGTAATGACATCCTACGTAATTAAAAGACATCCCCTAGGGCTGGACCGTGTTTTTTTTATTTTTTGTGCTAAATACACATTTAAATTTTACAAATAAATATCATTCATTAATATTTTCTGAATTGTTATGCGATTTTCGGGAGTTTCAAAAGTACTCTATTTACCAACTTTGAGTGGGCGTTGCACAAAAAGTGGGCTTGGTAGCAAATTGAAATTAGGTTTTTCCAATTTTGGATCACAACAGTAAACTCTGTTCCGAATTTCAAGCCTCTAGGACTAAAATTGCGGAATTTGGGTTCCCCCCTTTACATGGGGGGTGGGGGTTGGGGTTGTTCGATTTTCAAAATATTTTCAAAATTTCTTAATTTTATGAAAATAAACCTCCATGTCAAATTTCATTGGTCTAGCACAACTCCTTCTATTTTTGGCCACGAGATGTATGGAGACGCGACACTGTGCGTCGTGCGTGAAGCTGGCGACATTTGTATAGATTTGCCGCCTATATAAAAGGCTTGTAAATGTCGTCAACGATATTTGTTCAAGTCGTACAGCCAGCGTTGAGGACGGTTGCAAGACTGTGCCGAAAAGGCTAATTTAACAGGTTGTAGTAGAAGAGAAATACTGGGTACATTTGGCCCACCATACTTTTTTTTTTTGAAATTCATATTCATTCTTTGCAAAGGTCTTTTCTAAAAATTATGAAAATTATTTTGAAAAGATAGGGAATTCTCTTGTAAAATAAGGGAAGCTTTTGTTTTTAGAATATTTACAAAAGGACAATTCCATTTCGTCGCGCCCGTCACACTCATTTACCTTTTAGCTCATAATATTTTTAAACAAACGATATGCTTCTCAAGGAAATAGAATTTCGAAATCCTTTAACAATAGTTGAGCAATGAAATTATCTAATGGCTGTGACGCGGAATTGCCCTAAATCAAATTTAAGGGAATTTTGGCCTCATTTTGAGAGACTTTCAGGAGATAAATCTCCTAAAAAAAAAAAAAAAAAAAAAACTGGCAGCAATGAGTGGGCTCGACTGAAATGTAGTTTGTTCAAAAATTGATTTCAACCAAAGCCGGGGGAAAATAAGTGGATGAAAATCCAATGTAAATTGCCTCACACAGTTGATTTTCGCGCTTCCAGCTTGTCGGCTGTCTTGTCGTCTTCAATAGGCACCAAGAACGAAACATGCATCATCATTCCGTCTGGCTGGCCTGGATACCCGTCATACTGTTTTGCTTGTTTCCTTGCCCACGAAATTCTTGAACGCTTCTCGCAAGGAAGCATTTTATTGATATTCATCTCAATTGAGCTTTTCAAATCAAAGAACGTAGGGACGACCGAGCGACCGTGCGACCGAAGGACCGAACGAAAGAACGAATTGTCATGCTTTGCAAGCAAAACATTTGATAAACAAACTTATCATATAAATCACTATACGAAAAGGGAATTTAAATTTGCGTCTTGAGGATCGGTTTTCTGTGTTTTTTCTTTTTTATGTGTGTTTTGTTCTTGTTTTTAAATTACTTTTGAAGGCTTCAGTGATTTCTGCTGACTCGGCATAAAAGAAATTTCTTTAAATGTTAAAAAAGAAAAAGAACACATGAGGAAGTGGGACAATCAAGGCCACTTATATGCTTAAAAATATGCAAAATAAATCCTCGTTCCTCAGCAAAAAGTAAATACGCTCACAAGCGAGGATGGCCGCGGCGCTCCATGAAAGAGAATTTCTAGAGAATTTATATGTACAAATAAAATGGAATAAAATAGCCGAGCAGATTCGAGTGAAGGTACTAGCATATATGTATGTATGTATATATGGGACTTCTTCAAAGTTTTGTTAAATTCACGTATTCTCTGGTCCTGAGTGGCCATCATTGAGAGCAGCGTAGTGCTGTTGTGAATGGACATGCCGTGCACGTCTTTCGGCGACCGGCTGGATAGCGCGTTAGTGTATGAGTTAAGCACTTGTATCATTTTCATACACCCGTAGGTATGTACAATGTATGTACGTACATCTGTATGTGCGTATGTGCGTTTTGTTGTGCACATGCAAAATTTTCCATTTGCTTGGAGTCTTCTTATTTTTTTTTTTGGTTTTTTTGCTTTTTTGT
>CM035806.1:22115070-22260070 GCA_020466095.1 Chlorops oryzae | reverse complement strand
CTTATTGCCTGTTTTAGAAAATATTCAAACTTTTATAGCTAGCCCTTTATCTGTGCCGGATATTGTATTGTCAGGTTTGACTGACTATAACATGCTTACTTGTGCATATCATTGAATATGGAAGCGAAAAACAAACTAAAACAATTTGTTTTATATATACATATATGTATTTCTTTTTGCCAAAATACTTTTTCTAATATTTTTCGTAAGACTTGGAATGTCTGGATTATGTTAGTTGCAAAAAATCGAAAGGGAGTAAATATGTATGTATGTTGCTCCTTCTGAAGAATAATTTTTATTTGAGAATCATTAATTCTTATAGATAAAAAAAAAGTGAAATAGTAGTACTGGTAAATAATAATGTCCCTTTGGAGTAAATTTTAAGAAGGCTCCTTCAAATTTTGTCATCAATCAAAAAACCACATTGGCACTTCGACGATGAAGTGAAGGAATTAAAGTTTGCATGCATATTTCCTGCTATTAAAAATGCAATTAACAAGATATTCGCACCTCAAACAAATACATGCTTAAACTTCACACAAACGCGATAAAATCAGCACACACACGCGCGCACACGTTTACGGCCAAACATGCTCATGCATACGTACATAAATGAGTGCACATTATGAGTTTAACTCGCTTAACGAACCGAGGCGAAAAGGGTTTTTTTTTTTTTTTTTTTTTTTTTTTTTTTTTTAATGACGATAGTTTCCGCTTGGAATTTCTGTTAAAAGTGAATTTCTATACTTCTTGCCTCATCTTTGCACACAATGCGCGCACACTAACATGCACTCGCGGCCACACATGCAACAACATGGCTGTGTACAAGTGCGAGTATCTGTGTGGCGTGTTAATGAAAACGCAAACACGTTTTGTATTCCACTCAACCGCACATTTGCATCCATGAAGTTGAGTGCAACTTGTTCAAGGTTCCAGCTGAGCCGGAGGCAAGTGTTGTTACCTGATGACGATGATGGCAATGGCGATGGAGATGGAGATGGAGATGGAGATGACTATGACTAGGACGGCGATGATTATACTGTGCGACTATATTTGTTCTCTGGTGGGTCCGAATGTTGGTCGTGGGGACGCACAATCACATGTACCTACATATACGCATATTAGTGGAACTTGAAATCCCTTTTTGAACGTTCGATGTGGTAGCCATAGCAGGTAGTTCATATCAGGGTTATGACTTCGAGTTGCGAAAAGATTGCCTTCAAAGCAGGCTCCTGTCGTCCTGTCGTCCTCGCACCTTTGTTACAGAACAGAAAATTGCAATTTTCCAAACGAAAACTTCCTCCGCAATGTACGATAATGAATGAGAATCAAATGAGAGAAAACACAAAACGAGAGAAAATTCTCAAAATGAAGCGATGTTTATTTTGAAATGTGTTCTTCATTTCGTTTCAACACAATAGTCGACGCGTTAAATTCTCTCCTCATTCCAATCACATTATCCGATCGTATTTACACAGAGTTTTGTCCAACATAAAATCTTTACGCTTTGGCTTTCTTTATTCTTGTTAATGCTTTGCTTGTCGCTTGTTAATTGATCTTTGCGAGCTTAAAGAATGTTTCCTTTCACAAGCTTATTAAGCGAAGTAAGCTCTGACAACCCTAACAAGTGAAGTTGTTATAGTCATTAATACCGCGATCAGTTGGTCAAAGTGTTCGCGTGGCAGTACTGTTTTGTATATTGCATAGTCGAGGCGCTATGTTATGGGAGATTTTCAAAACAATAAGGGCCTCATATGACCAGTTTTCTTTATGAAAAACGCTCTTTTACCACGCCCAGCTCAAATTCTAAACTTCATTGAAATATCTCGAAAAACTCTGATTTTGGGGACAGTTTTTAGATTTCTTATAGATCCTAGTACTAGAGGTACCCTAAAAAATGTTCCGATCCGGTCCATTCTCGAGATTTTTCTTACTTAAGTATGTCCCCGTGAATACGCATAACAAATTTCGTCAAGAAAGCTTATCTCCTTCGATAAGAAAAATGTTACACATATAGACGGACAGACGGACGGGCATGTCTTAATCGAATCTCTTGGTTACCGCTGATCATTTCAATAGAAATTGTTTCCATGGTCCATCTTGACTGGTTCTAGGTGCTGCACACAAACGCAATATACCCTTGGGTATAAAAATCCAACAAAAAAAAATCCCGTTTTCAAAAATATTCAAGAAATAAAGTTAATTAGCTCCTCGAGAGTGTTCATAAAACTGGCTTCACTTGAACTTGTTAGGATTTCTCAGAAAGAAAAAAAAATATATGTATGCTCAAATAAATGAAATGCTTCACAAGTTGATTGAGCCGATTCAAAGTCCTTGGAAGTAGAGTGTGCTGTGGCTCTATTGGTCAAAGAAAAAAACATATTTATTCCTTTAGCGTAAGCAAAACAGAAATTCGAATAAATTTCCTAGAAAAATGTGATGTGATGCAATATTCTTTTCATTATTCATAATCCAAAAAAAAAGGAAAAAAATAAAATCCTGCTGAGCCTTTCAATTTCAGTTTTCACAGAGTTTCAAAAACTTCTTCATGCATAAAATGGAAATGCCTCCGGCAAAGATATTACGTTCAATTTTATAATAAATTAAAAATTGTTCGAGCTCACGGATTTTTCTATATTTTTTTATTCTCTTATAATCGTTGATGAAAAGACAATCTTAATGAGAGCGTAAAATCCTAAAAATCCTTATTATTTTCTTTGTCGAACACAATATTCTCTTAAAATTTTGACTTTATTAAGTTTTCTTTTTTCCAGTATTTTTTTGCTAACAGTGTAATTTTTTAGGAAATAAATTCTTCTTTCTCCTGTTTCATTTTCCTTATGTAATAGTTAGAAAATATATGTCAGTGATTGCTTTAAAAATTTATATTAAATTGCTTGTTTTCACTCGTAATTGCATTATTTTGTAACGAATTTTGTTCTGGTGGAAATTCTTAAGTAAAGTGAGAAAATCTTTTTTCAGTTTTCTTTTTGCGTGACTGAGAAAATTTCTTACAGTCTTCGTGTTTTATTAGAGATGGAGACAGAAGACGCAACAAAACAAGATTTCTGCAATTTGAACATTGTTGCCATTGAGACGACGTGGCAAAGTATTTTTATGGGGAAAAACTTTTTAGCAATTCTACGAGTAATCTACTCTACTATAAATTTTTTTTTCATTTTTCGCATTTTCACATTAAATTCGTTTTAAACTTTTTATTGCTCTTCTCTTTAATGCCATTTAAGGCCAGCCATTAAACTTAGAGCTTCATTTTCGTATCGTTAACATATTTAATTATCGCTCTCATTGTAATTGAATAGCTTCAAAAGTTCGTTTTAATTATGCGCAATTACAGACACTGAACTTCTAAATAATGAGTCCTGGCTTTCGTCGTCATAGCATCCCAATATAATGAGTCCTTTTTTATTTTTTATTTTTTATTTCTTATTTTTTATTGTGCGAGTGTGTCCATACACTCTACTATTGACATCAAATAAATCTGTTTCAATTTCAATTCCATGCCGACAAGCCTTAACAACGGAGCTCTCTGAGGCGTTCCACACAGCAGAATGAAGTTAGTTTTGCTCCTATATTCCCTCTTAGTAATTGAATCACCAAAACAATTAAATTCAATTAAAACTTGGGACTCAAAAGTGTTTGAAATAAACAAAAGAAAACGAAACGAGAACGAGAACGAAAAAGGGGTTTTCCCAATGGTGAGACACTGAGTTCGTTAGCAAAATCGACGCCACAATTATTCGTAAGGAATGTTAAACACCACCTCTTCTGGGACGTTCTTTAAAGGTCCTTAAAAAAATGAAAATAAAGAAAAAACCTATCAAATCAGTGTCACTTTATTTGATGTAATTTTTTTTTTTTTAATAAATTGGATCCTCTTTTCACATGATATGAAATATTTATTCGAGGTCAAGGTGCTTAAAAATGTCTTTTCATTTATCATTTCGTGCAAAAAATCCTTCATACACGTATGGATACACTTTATTAAAAGAAGAAAAAAGAAGGCGAAGAAAAGGAAAAACGAAGATGAAACGGAAAAGAAGAAGAAGAGAAAACCGTTTTTACAACAGTTATTTCTATTCATGTACTTTCTTTATTTACTTTCACATTTCCACATTAACCATTTTGAACACACCAAGCCAAGCTTACATCAACGGCCTGACGCGACTTGGCCTACCCGGCGTATACGTACACGTATTCGCTTCGCACACGTATACGGCAGTGTGTACTTGTTCCTTTCATTTGAAGAGTATCAAGCGTACGAGCGCTACTCGGTGTCATAAAGCTGTCAAGTTTTTCAGCTTCGTTTTCGTTTACGTTTTCGTTTTTATTTTATATTTTCGCTTTTCTTCTTCTTCTTCGTTTTTTTTTTTTTTCGGTACGTATTTTTCTTTATTATGCTCGGCTCATTTATGTTGGCGCGATAAATATTTTCAAGTGAAAGGATTTTAGGGCAGTGATGTATGAATACCTAAGGTAGGTTGACTGACTGACAGACAGGCTTGAAGTAAGACGCATTTAAGAGCGAGGTAAACACTCGCAGATGTACCTACATACATTTATGTATGCATGTTTGCATGTCTGTATGTACTCACATCTATCATAGTAGCATTAGCAGCTGTATAATTATGTCAAGATGTGTGCTTGTTGCCAAGTCCTCCAACATTTTTGATAATTTCACACTATATGGCGGGGGTTGAAAAAGTGTGGCACAATAAAATTTATATGTTTTAATGCTTTATTTGGATGGTAAAGATTTTTCATTCAATCTGCTTTTAAATGGCTTATTAGGTGGCAATTCGGTATTTCAATTGAAGAGAATAGAAGCACATTACAATACGGAATCTCTTGTTCGGACTTTAATGCATAATAATAAATGTGGCTTAACTTTTAATTTATTTTTACATTTATTTATTTATTTTTTTTATTATTTTTTTTTTTTTTTTTTATATATATATTTATATATAAGAAACTGTCAATATTTGTAAGAAAATCTTTTATCGAAATGTGGCAAATTTTCCCATTGTGTTTAGGTTCGAAAATCGTGATTACTTCTTTCGTGGAACTGATAAAGGTAGTCATACAGGTTCTGTCAAGGAGAACATATCGAAGGAGCACAAAAAAATAATTAAAATGATAATTGAAAATGGGAAAATTCATCAAGGGAACTTTATAAAGCCGAATAAATCCCCCGTTTGTTGATAAATTTTTCTTACAGTCAAGCTATAATAGCTATTACTTATAGTATTATAACTATAGTTAAGCCTATTAAGGGGGAAAATAATTTTCGTTTTTATAGATTATTTTTCTTTGGATATTTAAGAATATCGTGCTTAAAGGATTTTGTTTTTGAAATTCGAAATAGCTTAGGAGATATAGCCTTATATGTCGAGCAAGGCCTGCGCTAAAATGAGCCATTTACTTCAAGCATTTATCGCGAAACCACATTTTTTAAACTGGCGGTCACGATTCATCCAGTTCAACTGGACCGACTTTAATGAAACAAAATGGATTCGAAGCAGAATTTTCACCGTTTCGGGTGACCTTCAATCATAATTAAATTTTTTTTATTTTTTTTTACAATTTTTACACTGAACTAGAAAAAAATATACCCAAAATCGATGTCCCATTTTTCCAGGACCGCCATTTTGTAAAAAGAAAAAAAAAATCGCAAAATTATTTGCGAGCTTCACCCTGAACTTCACTGATATCTATACTGATTATGATACTGATTATAATCATTTCGGACAACTTTGAGACGAGTAATCGTGGCTACCACCACTCCACTCTTAATTAATTTTCATTCAATCTAAGCACAATAAAAAAAAAAAAATTGAAAAGGCTCTTTTCGTTTTCTGGCTGGAATTTTTTGAAAAACAGTCCCGAAACAGCCTCGCGAAGGAGACAACCCCCTTAAGATTAGTTTCGAAAAAGAAGAAACGTGAACCCTCACTCAAAATGGGAAAATTTGCGCAGCTAACAAAAAATCAACAAATTTATTCATCGAAAGTCACCAGCTTCGAAGCAATCATCGTCGGTCATTACACTAAAACTTATCATAGAAAACAAAAAAACAAAAAAACCAAAAAAAAAACATAAAACAAAAACATAAAACAAAAACTGATTAAGGAATTCAATGAGTTATGAAGCTTTCAATGCTTCATTAATTTTTTCATTTGACAGACTCGCTTTTCCGCTACATTTCAAGACAACGACAATAGCTTCGTATTTATGAGTTAATCAAGCAAAATGATAAAAAAAACAAAAAAATATTGTGGAAAAGAAAATGTCGAAAAATATTGAAAACGAATCTATCTTAATATATAAAAATGCAAGCAGTCGCCAAAGGACCCCGAGATTGATGTCCCGACTGCTTGAACGCGTCCTGAAAAAAAAAAAAAAAAAAAGGTTTTCGATTCAAATCGAACATCTGAAATGATTAACGGACGGAATAATAAATGAAAAAGCCACAAGAAAAGTAAAATTCATTGAAAAACATTCTGAGAGAAAGAATTATGTTTTCCTCCCGAGCGAAGCGGAAATGAAAAAAAAAAAAAATAAATAAATAAAAGAAAATGTTGATGGAAAAAGTTTTTCTGCACACAAGTTACATTTTCACAAAAGCCTCTTTGTTTTCAATATGAACATTTTTTTGTTTTCCTTCAAAGTTGGCTTAAAAAGTTATTTCTTTGAAAGCTTTCTATTAAAGGAAACGAAGAAAATGTACCCAATAAAAGAACTGGGCAATGAGATTTTGAGTTTTGTTACAAAAAAAAAAAAAACAACAATGAGGAAAAGTCTTTTTATTTAATTTTATTCTTTTGAGCTATTTTGTTATAACATACATATAGCCTTCAGGGGTACCTATTCTTGGGTATGTTTATTAAGCCAGTCTTAAAAGACTTTTTAATCGGTATTCAAAAGCAGCCGGAATCTTTTACTCCAAAAGAGAAATGGTGTCTTTCTGTGTGAGTTCCTTTTTTTTCCTATTGAAAGAGTTTGGGAAACTTGTTCAAAAGAATTGTCATTGAAAGCAATGCGATTGAAGGACTCTCAATCATTGTCCCTCATTTTAAAGGATGTTAGCACAAAAGCACATTTCACTTTGAATTGATGGAATCTTAAAATCTCTTGACATTTTCTCTTATTCTTCTAGTGCTTCCTGAGTTCTCGTTTCTATTGTGGATTATTCAAAAAAGTTATTTTCGAAATAATTTTATTATTATTTATTTTTTCTTTTGCCAAAAACTTTTTTTTTGAATCCATAGGCTGGAATAACCAAATTAAAAATGTAACGCTTATGTTTTTTCGCATCGCATCGTCTCTCTCATGTCCTTCTGTGGCTGTCCTCTTGCCCATTTCATTGTTCTTTGCTCACAGTAATGCATTAATTTTTAAACATTCTTAGATACATGCTGTCAGGGCCTAAAATTTAAGGATGAAATAAATAGAATAAGATTAGATTATTTGGCACGATTAAGTCACCATGCGGATCCGCTAGCAATAAGCTTGCTAGATGAAACAGGAGAAATGTGTCGCTTAAAGCGTTTTCATGTTTTGGAACTACCGTCTAGAAATTAGAACTTTTTGATTCAATACTGACAACAATTTAAGTATTGATCTTTAAGAACGCTAATCTCAATTTAGTTCCTAATTGTATCCTAGAAGTTGCTTATTATTCAGAAATTAATAGATTGCAAAATGCCTTAATCAATATTGTCAAGGAGAATGTGAAAAATTTTTGTTTTTGCAATTGCCCATTTAAATAAAGGGTGTCCTTAAACGTGTATTGGCCTCGAAAACTCGTAAATCAAGAAGATTTAGAAATTAATGAACGAATTTTTGTATGAAAATTTTTACATTTTCCTGCTTTTTCGATCGTTTTACGTTTACACGGGAAGACCACTAATAATATTTTGACTTCTTCAATGATAAATGTCCTCAAAAGCCTAGTAATTTTAATTGAATCCAACTCATTAAACCGGTATAAAGAAGTAATTTTTCCATACTTCTTTTTGAGCTAGAAACTTTGAAGAACAGACCAATAATATGAGATCGAAAATAAATTGAAATTAATTGATTGCATCTTAAAAATTCATCTAACAGGTTGGCTGATAAGTCCCCGGTCTAACAAAGAAAAACACATTTTTTTGTCAAAATTCGTTTTTATTATTCAACATAGTTCCCTTCAAGAGCGATACAACGATTATAACGACCTTCCAATTTTTTGATACCATTTTGGTAGTACTCCTTCGGTTTTGCCTCAAAATAGGCCTCAGTTTCGGCGATCACCTCTTCATTGCAGCCAAATTTTTTCCCTGCGAGCATCCTTTTGAGGTCTGAGAACAAGAAAAAGTCGCTGGGGCCCAGATCTGGAGAATACGGTGGGTGGGGAAGCAATTCGAAGCCTAATTCATAAATTTTTGCCATCGTTCTCAATGACTTGTGGCACGGTGCGTTGTCTTGGTGGAACAACACTTTTTTTTTCTTCATATGGGGCCGTTTTGCCGCGATTTCGACCTTCAAACGCTCCAATAACGACATATAATAGTCACTGTTGATGGTTTTTCCCTTCTCAAGATAATCGATAAAAATTATTCGATGCCCATCCCAAAAAACAGGGGCCATTACTTTGCCAGCGGACTTTTGAGTCTTTCCACGCTTCGGAGACGGTTCACCGATCGCTGTCCACTCAGCCGACTGTCGATTGGACTCAGGAGTGTAGTGATAGAGCCATGTTTCATCCATTGTCACATATCGACGCAAAAACTCGGGTGTATTGCGAGTTAACAGCTGCAAACACCGCTCAGAATCATCAACACGTTGTTGATTTTGGTCAAATGTGAGCTCGCGCGGCACCCATTTTGCACAGAGCTTTTTCATATCCAAATATTGAAGAATGATATGACCAACACGTTCCTTTGATATCTTTAAGGCCTCTGCTATCTCGATCAACTTCATTTTACGGTCATTCAAAATCATTTTGTGAATTTTTTTGATGTTTTCGTCGGTAACCACCTCTTTCGGGCGTCCACTGCGTTCACCGTCCTCCGTGCTCATTTCACCGCGCTTGAATTTTGCATACCAATCAATTATTGTTGATTTTCCTGGGGCAGAGTCTGGAAACTCATTATCAAGCCAAGTTTTTGCTTCCACTGTATTTTTTCCCTTCAGAAAACAGTATTTTATCAAAACACGAAAGTCCTTTTTTCCATTTTTTCACAATAACAAAAGTTGCTTCACAAAAGACGCTCTATCTCACAAACTAATTGAATTACAGACGTCAAATTTTGACACGAATCATTTGAAGGTTGCCACTATATAAAAATAATATGCATTTAATACTAGCGACGCCATCTATGTGTCAGACCGGGGACTTATCAGCCAACCTGTTAAATCGTCGCTAATTTATCGATTTTTGATTGCATGACGGTTGCATTTTTATTACAACTATTCAGTTTCTTATCGTCCATATCAGTCAGCACGCAAAATGATTTTTCAATAAATCGTAGGTAAATATTCCATCTATTTCATTATTTTTTTTTTCATCGAACTCACGAATCGAAATGCGACAGTTCCAAATCGTTGAAATTTTTCTTGATTTCTGAATTCGTTTTGGTTTCAGCTAGCCCAGCTGTCTGCATACTTGAAATGCCCACTGTAAAACGTTCACTCACTGAAATTTTCGCATCTAATTGAGCCAATTCAAATGATGAAAGTTATTCCAAAAATCCGTCACTGTAAAAAATTTCAGCTGCTAAAATAATGAGCTGTTATTGACGGTGTTCAGGGTTGATAAAAAAAAGGGGGGAAAAAATTATAATAAATAAATAAATTGCAGCTTACTACTGTTCGATGTGCAAATTTATGTGCAATGCATAGTGTCTGTTGTCTGCAAGAAAATATTTTCCCTTCTCGAAACCGTGTTATCCTTTGCAGCCGATTCCTGAGAGCTGCTACATACACCTCTGTTGTTCGTAACATTGAAAATGTTGCTTCGCATAACAGTGCACAGCTTCTGCAAATGGTAGTTACTGTGCAGATTTCAGCTGTTTTAAAATGCTGCTGTGCAGTGTTCTTGCAGTTATTGTTGTACTGCTAGAAAAGCTGTTGCTTCTCATCATGCGTTTGATTGACTGGGCAACATTTTCGCCAATGCTTGCTTATTTAATTAGGACGGAAATAAAGAGAAGCATTAACATGTATGGGAAATCGCAAATTCCTTAGGACAATACACACTAATGTATAGAGATGTTCATTTCTAGGAAATTCTGGATTTTTATTGTTCGTTTATGAACTTACATATGTCCATCACTTTATATAAACAAAATGGAAATCCTTCTGGATTTTTTTGTTTTTTGTTTTTAACTAAAATCTTATCAAAGGTCGAAGAGGTTTTGAAAGACAAATTTAGGTGCCATCATCGTTAGTTATGACCGACTAAAAAAATCTTAGTGATATTCAAGGTCCCTCTAGAAGAATTAAAAAAAAAAATTCGTTTAGGATAACTGAAAGTTAATGATAATCTAAAAGAAGACTTTGGCAATTCGCTTTTGAATTTGTTGAACCAAAAGTAAGGGCCCCAAAAATCTCTTCAAAAATATTAGAACAGATCGCAGAGCTAGAGACATTCCCGGTAAATGTCCCATCCAAACAATTGTGATACATGCATAACTTTTTGAATTCTGCAAACATTGACGGAAATATCGTAATCGAAAATTGTGATGGCTTATATATTTTCCATCCGGTGAGTTTTGACCCTAATAATTGTATTAAACCAGTGATGTGCATAACTAACACATACAAAATTAAGCATTTTTTACTATGTATGAAGCATTTCGTTTTATTCGCTTTCAAAATAAGTCGTCTGTTGCAAGGTTGAAATTTTAATTTTTTCAAAAACTTCGAAATAGACTAAATAATATACATTTTTCATACATTTTGGCCGTACTTTTTTTTCATAAAAGTTTTATAATAAAAATTTGGTTTCGATAATAGATATATAGAAATTATTTGTTTTAACTTCAAAAACATTACGTTCTTCATTAAAACGAACCCAAAAAGTTAAGAAAAGTCAATAGTCTCCGTCATGAAAATCTGTTGATAACAACGATAATTGAATGGAAAATGTTTACTTGAAAAAAGGAAAGAAAGTACCTAAAATATCAATCATGGGGTGTTGCTAGGGGCAACGTGAATTTGTATCGTACACTATCCGTGTGACACTAACACAAATGCCAAAAAATCCCTAGTTTATGAGAGATCATAGGGCCTGCACATCACGGTATTAAACACAAAATATCAATGGCGAATCTCAAGCTGTAGAGAATGGCTGTTTGTTCAGTTAAAGGAAACCACTGGACGTCTCACGGAATCCGAACTAAGTAGTTTGAAAATGAAAAAGCAAAACACTTGTTTTTCAGAATACTTATTTTCTGTAAAGCCTCTCGACTTTAGCCCTCTGAATCATGTCCAACCACAGTGTATAATTTATCGATTGCTAAATTAAATTTTTACACAATCAAAATAAAAAAACATAGTCATAAATGTTTTTATTGCTTCGACGAATCTCTTATCTCCTCAAAAGCATCCTCGAATTTCATCAGCTTGTCTTCATTCCGTCTTCCAATTCAGTCAAAATTTCCCTTCTTTCTTTCCAAATATTTAAACATTCAACGATGGAATTTGGTGTTCTCTTTTTTTTTTCTTTTTGTCTTGACTTCTGTGACGCAAATGCGGCAATTTTTTTCTCTCCTTTCGTCACGTCTCGTCTGGCCTCGTATTCTCTCATATCTTCTCCTCGCCCCTTCTGTTGGCCAAAGGATGTCGATTCTCCTTTTGAGTGAAAACGAAGGAAGAAGAAACAAACAAACGAGCGCATATACCTTCAAATGACTTTAATCAAGAATTTTTCTTCTCGAATTTATGCGGGTGACTTCGTAATTGCTGTTGTAGTTCGCCTCAGCTTGAGGATATTTTTGGCAATTTTTTAATAAGCTCTCCTCCTCATCAGCAACGCGAAAATTGCTTTCATTTTGCGTGAATTTATTTCGTTGTTTTTTTTTTTGTCTTTTTTTGTTTATTTAAGGCACCACTGAGCTGCTTCCAATTGCAAAAAGTCGTTTATTTCGCGCGTTGTTGTTTCGTCCGAATTGATTCGGATTTGTGTTTGTTTCTATTTTTCTTTGTATGATTTTTAAAGGAAATTTGATTCCAGGCGCCATTGAACATCATTTTCATGAGATGCTTTTCATATTTTCTTTCTTTGATTCTTCTTTTTCGTGATAATGGCGTTTTTTTTTTTCGATTGCGTTGTTCGAAAGATGTATTGTTTCCTTTTGAAAGTAAAGGTCAATTGTTAAGGGACTGTTTGTCGTTTTGTATATAAAAAAAAAAAATTTAGCTTTGTCCTTTTAATCGTTCAACAAAAGGCTTAAGGAATATTTAATATTTTGTTACAGTTTCCGACTTGTTTTCCAAATGTCGAGGTCTTTGGATCAAAACAAAAGAAAAACAAAAATAATTATAATAATGACAATAATATAAAATAATTGGGAAAAAACTCCAACCGAAAAATTCGTAACACAACCCAAAGTTGTGACAATGTTTCCTGCGAGTACTGTGCCATTTCAGTCCGCCTGTTTTCAGTAGCGACATTGTACGACAGGGTTAACGTTGTCACAGTAGATGGAAATTTTCCGACCCATGCAGGAAAATGCCACAATCAACGTGCAGAGAACAGGAAATTCAATTCCCATAACAAGGTCATTTGAAAGAGGAGTATGGCTTGCCGAATCGTATCAACATGTTTCCCATACACAAAAGAAAAACGAAAATGAAAAAAAAAAAGGATACGCTATAGGAAAATACTTCCAGTTGGGCGCTTTATTTGCAAAAACAGGTTTTGCTTTAACAAAAGGCACATATTCTCATTGTCTATCGACAACAACGACTGGAGTTGTTCAGGATGATTTCGAACAAGCGACTCACTTGAACATATAGCACATTTAGCAGGCATTTGCGTATGTTTGAAAGTAGCATTAATATGTCACATGATTTAATGATCACATTTCAAACATATGCTGTGGTATATTAGTGAAAAATAAATTTTAAAAAATTTCAAATGATTTGAAAAAAAAAAAAAAAAAAAATTATCAAAAATGTGTAGTCCTGCAATACTATTGTATGTTTTTATTAGAGCTATCCCTTCAAAAGGTCCGATCGAGTTCATTCTCGGACTTTGTTTGACTCGTGCTTACCACTGTCATTTCGAATTTCAACACTGTAACTCCTTTCCTAAAGGAAGTGATGCGCACTGCGATCCTTGATGAGTCTATTTTGCTAACCCGAATAATGCCTTAACTGACTATCCCTGGGCTTTTTCATACATTTTACCACAATGGACGGTTTTAAGACATTCAAAAATATTTAGATCGCGATTTTAGCCTTTCCAAAGTGGAGAAGACTGCGGCTGGGTAGAGACGACGGACCGTCACAGAGAATGTGTACTGGCATTTCTTCGTCCATTTCTCAGAATTGTTTGAGATGCCTATCATTTTAAGATGATATGTATCTCAATTTGCAGTGCCCTGTAAAGTATTTGGAGAGGGTCTTTAGATCTTTCCTTCCGAGTTAAAGTAAGCTTTTGGAGATCATTTCGATGGGAGTAATGAAGCTTTTGGTTTGCCTTTGACTTTTTGGTTTCATCCGAGATTTGTGGAAACACTTTTCTTCCAAATTCCGAAGAAATTCTGTACTGTGTGTGGATAACGCTGATAACTTCTGCACATTTTTTCTGTGGTCTCTCTAGAATGCTCCTGGAGTTTTCACAAAATATACCCTTGAAACAGGGTGTGCCTGGCGTAAAAATGAAATTATTTTTTGTGCCTAGAATTACGCTCCAAGCGTGAAAAGTACCAACATTTTTTTTATTTTTTTAAAACGTTTTATTATTTATTGGATCACTCCTCGTGGATTGCAAGGGTGCATGGAGTGCACCCACCGAGTTGACGATCAGCTAGGAAAGCTGAGTTGATGGATGTGCATGGATTGCACCTGCTGTTGTAGAACGATTTATAATTGCTGGCCGGTCATTTCTTTTCAATCTCGAAGAGTACGATGTGTTCGATAATCCACGGGCAAGTGGATTTACATGTCTGCGCAATTTATTGAAGTATTTCTCTTTGATATTGGTGAACTCTGTTTTAACCAATTCTACGTTGAGCTCTTTATGGATCCGTTCATTCGAAACAAACCAAGGAGCTCCTGTTATAGTCCTTAGGATCTTGGACTGTGCTCTTTGCAGGATTTCTATATTCGAAGAGCTGGCATTTCCATACAATTGTAAACCATACGTCCAAATTGGTTTTATAACTTGGTTGTATAGAAGGATTTTATATTCAAGCTTTAGAGGAGAGCGACTATTTATTAACCAGTGCAGGCTGTTGGTTTTAAGCTTCATTTGGGTTCTCTTCGCTTCAATATGCTTACGCCATGTCAGTCTTTTGTCCAAATGAATACCGAGATATGTGACTTCCTCACATTATGGGATGCGTACATTATTAAGGAAATTGTCTGGAGAAGCTTTTCTATTAAGCGTGAAATTAATGTGTTGACATTTAGGCTCATAAATTTTGATTCGCCATTTAGATAACCAGCTTTGGATTTCGCTCAAGTGATTTTGGAGCAAAGTACAGCTGTATCATCAGCAAATTTTGAAATCATTATTCTATCGTTATTTGGAATGTCTGCTGTGTATACAAGGTAAAGAAAAGGCCCAACAACACTCTCTTGGGGGACTCCCGCGTTTATTTGAAAGGTTTTTGTAATAAATGAGTTATGTCTTACTTGATACGTTCTATGTTTTAAGTATGATTCAAAGATCGCGTGAAAATTAAAGGGAAGTAATCTTCTGATTTTGTATAACAGTCCGTCATGCCAAACTTTATCGAACGCTTGTTGCACATCAAGGAATACTGCTGAGCAGTACTCCCGATTTTCATAGGCAAGTCTTATTTCATTTGTAATCCGATTTACCTGTTCAATAGTACCGTGTTGTTTTCTAAACCCGAATTGATGTGGAGGGATAATGTTCTGCTCTTGCAGATAAGGTTTTAATTTAGCTATGAGTAACTTTTCGAATAATTTTGAGAGACACGGCAGGAGGCTAATTGAGGAGTTTGCGAACAAAAAGGGACATTTCCATCATTGCTTTTTTTCAGAAATCAATAAAATGTGAATAAAAGAGTAGGCATATTTTTGTAAAATATTGTGTTTATACAGAAATATGTATTAAAAAAGTTACGTGACAATCACTATCTTAACCATTTATAAATGTTTATATTAATGAAGATAACCAAGTTTGAAATTTGGAAATGTCTCGTTTTGTCAGTAAATCTTGGAAATGTCTCCTTTTGATAATAATTAAATGGAAATGTCCGTTTTTGATAATAATGAAATAGAAATGTTACCTTTTGAAGAAATTAAAAAAAAGCAATAAAATAAAAGTCATGTTTTTATTATTAATATATTATTTATAATAAAAACTACTGTAGGTACATACAGTTTAAGTTTTTGAACCTTAAGTTATAATTAAATATGGTGCCCTGTATCATATTCAAGACAGTCACAAAAGTCATCTTCTTCATGTTCCATCAAGCGTGAATCTTGTAAAATATCACCATCTTCTAGCAAAATTTGTTTATACCATGATAAGTCTTCTCTTTGTGCCCATTCATCGATGGAAATGTCGCATTTTGTGGACGATAATGTTTATAGATTAATATTACTTAGGGAAATGTAACTTTTGGTTAGAGCTCCAAAATTACACAGGTATACAAGGTTTTGGACCAGAAAAACTGGATAGCGACCCTATAGGAATTTTTCGTGCTGATTCCGAATCTGGTACCCGTTTTTCTCTATCACGTCAAGTTTTTGAGAAATCGTTAAATAACGGTTTTTGACATTTTTACCTATAGTCTATGTCAATAATGAGGTCGTAGACCCTATATGCCTTAACCGATTTCAAAGTTTTTGGTACTCATATGAAAGAGGAATGACAACGCAACATATCCTTTATACACAAATTTGGAATTGATTCAGTAACTTGGAAGCTATAGGGCAAAAAACGCGATGCTGATTTCCAATTTTTAGCGATTTTGTTTAAAAACTTGAAATTCAAATGGTTATAATTTCCGAACCAAGGCTGGTATTCCAGGTCTTAATACTTTGAATGAAAGAACAATCAATTGAAAAAGGTTTGGGCCTAAAACAAAAAAAATCCGTTGCGTCGTTCTAATTTTATGAGGATTTTCGCTGAAAATGACAAAAACGAAAAATTGGCCGACTCGCTTTCAATATACGCCAGGGCAACAAAGTGTCTCCGCCATTCCACTTGTCGACCCCAACAACATTTTCCTACCTCCTTTACACATCAAGCTGGGTCTATTCAAAAATTTCGTAAAGGCGCTGCAGCGAGATGGACCAGCCTTCCAATATTTGATTAAATTTTTTCCGAAAATTTCCTATGCCAAAATTAAAGAAGGTGTTTTTATTGGACCAGACATCAGAAAAATCATGCGTGATGAACACTTTTCGAAACATCTGTCACCTATAGAAGCAGCTGCTTGGTCATCATTTAAAGACGTTGTGGGAAATTTTTTAGGAAATAAAAAAAGCGACAACTACATAAAAATAGTTGGAGGACTCTTGAAAAATTATCGAAAAATGGGAGTTCGGATGTCACTAAAAATACATTTTCTCCACTCACATTTGGATTTCTTCCCCGAAAACTTGGGCAAAAATAGCGACGAACAAGGAGAGCGCATTCACCAGGACCTACAGAGGATTGAAAAAAATTATAAGGGCTTTTGGGATGAAGGAATGTTGAGTGACTATTGCTGGTCCGTTATACGCGAAACAGATAGTAAACAATACAAAAGGCTCAGTTCAAATTCTGTTCATTTTTAAAGTTTAAATTGGTTTTAGCTTTAAAGATAGGTTTAAAATAGAATTTAAGTTTTATGTTTTTTAAGCCAGTTTTTACCAACATACACAATTCGAACTGAAATATACATATGAACGAGCGAAGAATATACCAAAAATAAAAATTCGTTTTTGTCATTTTCAGCAAAAATCCTCATAAAATTAGAACGACGCAACGGATTTTTTTTGTTTTAGGCTCAAAACTTTTTCAATTGATTGTTCTTTCATTCAAAGTATTAAGACCTGGAATAACAGCCTTGGTTCGGAAATTATAACCATTTGAATTTCAAGTTTTTAAACAAAATCGCTAAAAAATTGGAAATCAGCATCGCGTTTTTTGCCCTATAGCTTCCAAGTTACTGAATCAATTCCAAATTTGTGTATAAAGGATATGTTGCGTTGTCATTCCTCTTTCATATGAGTACCAAAAACTTTGAAATCGGTTAAGGCATATAGGGTCTACGACCTCATTATTGACATAGACTATAGGTAAAAATGTCAAAAACCGTTATTTAACGATTTCTCCCTTTATCGCGCTTTCACATCAAGGAATACTGCAGAGCAGTACTCCCGATTTTCATAGGCAAGTCTTATTTCATTTGTAATCCGATTTACCTGTTCAATAGTACCGTGTTGTTTTCTAAACCCGAATTGATGTGAAGGGATAATGTTATGCTCTTGCAGATAAGGTGTTAATTGGTCTATAAGAGGATGTTTGGGTAGGATCTTTTCCTGGCTTAGGCACCATTTTAATAACCGACCGTTTCCAATCTTTTGGGAAGTAGCTGAATTCAATAATTGCATTAAATAAGACTTAAAAACTGTACTGCTACGGATGGTATATTTTTTAACATTTTTGGAGTGACAAGATCATGTCCCGGGGCTTTTTTGCAGACAAGTTCATTTTTTATGACACTGGAAATTTCTCTTGAACTGATTTGTATGGAAATTCTACGAGTGTTTTCGGACAAAGTTGGGAGAATATGCTCAGCATTGCTCGGATTCGGTTGAAATACTTTATTGAGTTGTACTGGAGTCTTCATAGAGCGGCTTGCCAACCACAAGGAACTACGATTTGAGCCTCTGGGCGTAAGGTTCTCGACAAAGTTGCGGGTTTTAGATTCTTTCTCCCTATTTAAACTTGCTCTTAGCTTTTTTTCTACTTCTTTTAGCTTGTTTTTGGCCAACGGAGAACGGACCCGCTGCCATTCGCGCCTGGATCTTCGTTTTTCTGCGACGAGATTTTCGATTTCCCTATTAGATAAGGCTTTTTTTGTTCTATATTTAGTATGAGGAGTAGATTTTTGCGCTGCTGATGCCAAATAAGAGTTAAAAACAGTTACGGCATCGTCAATATGATCAATGCATTCAATTTTATAGTTAGTATGAATATGCGCACCTATGTGTTTTTTGTATTTTAACCAATTTGTGCTTGCATCTGTTAAGCTGGGTGGGCGTTCTACTGGTTCCGGATATTTGTTCAAAACGAATACAACTGAGGAATGATCTGAGGAGAGGTCGCATGTTGCTTTTGCAGATATAAGCTCTCTTGCAATACCTTTAGTTATTCCGAAATCTAAGAGGTCTGGAATTTTTTGGAGATCTGTTGGCCAATAAGTTGGCTGTTTGGGAGATACAAAGTCTATAGAATTGTTTTTATTGACAATTGCCTTGTATAATTGCTGACCCTTAGGATTGCACGTTCTGGAACCCCAGAAAGTGTGCTTTGCATTATAGTCTCCTGCTGCTAGGAACTTATCACCTAATGTCTTAAAGAAGTCTAAGAACATTTTTTCGGTTATGCTAAAACGAGGTGGGCAATAAATCGCCGATAAAACCAGATTTTTACCTCTCACTATTACGCAAAGCGTTGTTGCCTGAAGGAAATCATAACCGTACACGCAGAAAAAAAAGGCGTTTATCGCCAGTTTGTCACAAACGTCCGTTGTTTGTTGCAAACTAACTTCGTTTGTTGAAGAATTTGCAAGCGAAGTTTTCGTTTGGAAAACGTAGAACATTTATTGCACATGTTTTTTCGTTTGCTACAAACTCACTAAGATTTTCGTTTGGAGCAAACAAGTTGTTTTGTTTAATAAGAAGTCTTTTTCGGTTGTGACAAAGTTATTTTCGTTTGTTATACTGTATAAACTTTAGTTTGGAGTAAACGAGTTTTGTGTTTGATACGAAGCCTTTTTCGGTTGTGACAAAGTTATTTTTGATTGTGTCAAAGTTATTTTCGTGGTAATAGTACGTGTATCAATATCACATCCCTATAAAAAAACACATCCCTATTTAATTGCAGCTGATTGTAAGTGGACGCCGGCAGGTATTTCTTAGCATAAATTTATTCATTTAAAATGTTGATATTAAGCGAATATAAGGGTAAAAGAGTGTTTGTTAATATAAACGAACCTTTTTTTTATGAAGAATATCTGCGTAAAGGTACATTGGAGATCAAATTGCATAATGTGTGAAACAAAGAAATTCTCGGAAAGCGCTTGGCTTGGCTTGGCATTCCTGCAAATCTTATGTTTAATAAGCCGAAGGCTTAGACGATAATGCTCCTTTCTTTCTGTAAGAGAATTATTTACGTGTTATTTTTCATTTTATAAAATATAAAATAAAATTTAAAAAAGCATTTGTACTAAACGAAAAAATTCGGTTCGTTTTCGCTTAAAGCAAACGAAAACTTTGTTTCCTTTTCGTTCAAAGTAAACGTAGGCTTTGTTTCTTAGTGTTTGAAGCAAACGAAAACCTCCTTTGAAGCAAAAATAACAGCAAACGAAAAACTCGTTTGAATTAAAGGAGAACTTTTTCGGTTGTAGTAAACGAAAACTTCGTTCGACACTTTTTTCGTTTGCGACAACCAAGTTTTTTTTCTGCGTGTACGAGTCTAGAATAAAATGTTGTATTCTTCTACGAATAAGTACCAACATTTGAATATATATATATAAAAAAATATATATATTTGAAATGAAAAATCGATTCGTGAACTCATTTCAATTTCACGCATTCGAAATAGAGATTCTTTTCTTTGCCATCGTGAGCCTTCAACTTCAGGTCACAAGTTCAAGGCGTCACAATACGCATTACCGATTGAAACTTCTTGGCACATTACTTAAAACTACCGAGAAAAGAAATTTAGCAGAAATTGATTTTAAGCACATACACCAAATATATATCAACGAATTGCGAAAGAGCAACCAAATAAATAAATATAAAAAAAAATACACATCGGAATAATACGAGAGGCAAAGCGCGACACAAATTTAATGTTGTGGAAACTGAATTTCATTTATTTTGAAAGTTTCCCTCACATCAAATTGCAGATACTTTTAAATTTGTTTTTCGGAAAGCCAACTTTCAAATGACTGACTTCCCATGTCCTTTGATTTTTTCCATTCAAATGAAAATGAATGTGGAAAACAAAAAACAAATTTAAATAAAACTTCCCCAGCCATTCATATTCAGAACTCATTCGAATCAGATTACTCTAATTAGAACTTTTGAGGTCCATGTGTAATTCATAGCAGTCAATTTATTCCATTCTTAATTTGTTTTCTTCTACATGTGGTTGCCTTTCAATTACAATGGCTACCACACATTCCCATGCTCGCAGCGAATTTAATTAGCAAAATTAACTTCCTTATTTCAGTTCAATAAAGCGATGGAACTCTATGAAGTATGATTTAATTAAGCGAGAACTACTGTATTGGAGTTGAATCCTTAACCACTGCCAATTTTATAATGAAATAATAAATTGAATATAGAGTTGCTCTTGTACAGGGTTAACATTTCTTTGGTAACCACCAAAGCTGCAGAGAGCCCCATACAAGTAACACGTGTTCGGCCAAGATTGTTCTTGTCTTCAAAGCGGGGCAGGTAAACCGGTTTTGGTCATCTTAAGATTTCTATCCACTTTGAAACAGGTAATGAAACTGTTACCCCTACCACTCCCTTAATATGAAAGTTTCATTCTCTGCTCTGGACTCTTCATAATTTGAAGTCTTCTTTGTGAACGCCACAATTTTTGAAATAGGTCAATAAAAGTATAATTTTACCTTTACTATTGAAAATATCTTTTTTTTCGTACATCAATTAAGTAAAAAGTTACTTATGGAAAAAGGTCGTTTTGTGCCATTTTTGGCTATCACAAATAAAATGCGGAGTCTCTCAAAAATTGTTACAATATTTTATACCAGGCCAGTGCTATGTTAACGTTAACAATATTTTTGATTAAATTCAGTTATATAATTTTATAAACCTTATTTATAGCCCCTTAAAAACCCAAGAAAGGGTTCAGTGGCGAAAACCGGGTCACCCTATGACGCATGAAAAAAAAAATTTTTTTTTGGAATATAAAAAGACTTACATAGGTACTTTTTTTATTAAAAGTGCATGTACCTTATTATTTTTGAAGCCTTAGAAAAATAATTTTGATGCCTCGGTGCCGTAGTTGGTTGAGATTCCAACTTACCAAGCGAGAAGCTCTGGGTTCAATCCTCAAGTAAGCTCGTGGATGGTTTTTTCTGTTTCCTTTGTTTCGTGGTATCACAACGGGCCTATATAAGGCTTAAATCTGTCACCCTTACATAATGTAACCTAATAAAATAATTTATTGCGAAAAGTTTTAATGCCAAAGGGTCTGGTGGGTTGCGGCATCATGAAAGGAATTTTGTTGAGTTTTCAATAGGTGCCATCTAAAAACACTGTGGAGACTACTTTTTAGATTTTTATTATGAACGGTCCTTGAAATATCCTTGAAAACCCCTTTTTAAAAGCCTTTTTTAAAATTTTTATTCCAAATTTGATAACATGAAACAAATTTTGGCCGATTGCAATATAACAGAAATCAAAAAACATTTTTTTTTAATTTTTACACTGAGAAAAATTTTCCCAAAAATAAAAAGACAATTTTAACAATTATTTTCAGTGTATTCCCTTTTTGACGCCGCTCTCAAAAACTAATTAAGATAAGATGAAACAAATTTTGGCCGATTGCAAATATAACAGGAAATCAAAAAAAATTTTTTTTTAATTTTTACACTGAGAAATATTTTCCCACAAAACTAAAAAGACAATTTTAACAATTATTTTCAGTGTATTCCCTGTTTGACGCCGCTCCACAAATTTTTTTTTTTAAATACCTCTAAGTATTTGCTTTCATTTAAAAAAAAGTTTCATTCAAATAAAATGGCGCAACAGTGAGATATTCAAAAAACAAGTAAGGGTGTTACAGTCAGGCGAGCCTGACAATAAAATACCCGACACAGACACACATGTTTAAATCGTTTTTGAACAACGCCCAAAAAACAGGACCACTAAGTAAGAAAATTCAAGAGGTTTTATAGGCCATTAGGGGCCCCATATACCGACTTTTGTTAAATTTCTTTATGAAACCGCCCTTTGCCACACCCACTTTTCCATTTTTTTTTTTTTGCAATTCTGATCGGAGGCTTAAATATACGGTCAAATTCTTAGTTTCATTGAAATATTTTGAAAAAGTCCGATTTTGAGGCAGTTTTGGGATTTTTGTGACAGACCCTAGTACTGGAGGTACCCTTAATAATGGACCGATCAAGAAAATTTTTTGGGAGGATGTTTATGGCTACAAACGAAGCATAAATGCCAAACTTCATTCAAGTCCCATTTGAATTTCGGGTGTAAGGGACAATTTTCAAAAACGCCCTTCTGCCACGCCCAATTTCAAAATTTTTGGAAATCGTATTAGTTGCCTTGAAACATGTTCAAATATCAAATTTCATCAAAATATGTTGAAATACTTCGATTTTAGAGCAGCTTTTGTGATTTTCATAACAGACCCTAGTACTGGAGGTACCCCTAAAAATGGTCCGATCGGGTCCATTCTCGAACTTGTTCTTACTCATGTCCCCGTGAGCACGCATACCAAATTTTGTCAAGATAGCTCAACTCCTTCGATAAGATAACTGTATACAGACAGACGGACAGACGGACAGACGGACAGACGGACAGACAGGACGGACATGTCTAAATCGAATCTCCTGGTGACGCTGATCATTTCTATATATATTTTATATGGTCTATCTCGACTGGTTCTGGGTGTTACACACAACCACACAAACGCAATGTACCCTTGACACAGAGTGTGTCGGGTATAATTACAAGTGCACATAGATGCTCTAGTACTAATATCCAGTACAAATGTGCGAAAAATGATACAAAATACATTACTCATACGGCATGTTTTTAAAAATTTAAAGTCTCAACAAAATTGAAAAATTCCTTTCATGATGCCGCATGCCTTTGCTTAAACCGCCAGATTTTTTCCAGTATGCCATGCACGAAAATATATTTTTCTGAATTATTTGCAATATCCTGCAGTAAAGGGTTAAGGACTTTCAAAATTGCAGTATTCCAAAAATTCGTTCATGTCGCTATCGCATAGAGACTCAATTTGGACGTTATCGAATGTAAACGAAATTTTGAGTGTAGTTCCTGAAAATTCTAAATTTGAAGCATACTTAAAGGGTCGTATTTGGTTTTTTCTTCTGATTTCGGGTAAAAACTTTCAAATCTTTTGTACTAAATCGCTATCAACGAACTTTCGGATACAGTTGGATTTGTGCAGTTTCATATATTCTTCATTTTAATTATTGAGCTTTTATTAAGTTCAAGTTGTTGTTTGGGCGCTATGGGCCAGAAATGATAAAAGATGGTGAAAAAATCGATAAATTTTCCAAGGATACAATTTTTTTGTAGACAGGAAAATGAAATATTTAACGGTTGACCAGATAAACATAGCCTTAATTAAAAGCAAGAAATTGCTTAACTCAATTCTCGGCCACACTTTTTGAAATTGATTTAAGATTGACCTATGGACAAATTAGCAAAACTAAATATAGGGATTTCTGCTGCATTTTTCATATTTTTAAAACATTAAATTCACATTTTGGAGATACCTAAGGATGAGGGTGACCGATTGAAAATTTCAGATTATATTTAATTTCAACAGAATAGAAATTCTTCATTTTTATTTCGTCCTTTTCAAACATACATATCTTCATTTATTTTATTTCTTATATATCGTCGCATTAGTTCAAGATCTAATAAATAACTACTAAATGTGACTACATGCATTATTTAAAAGATTTTAAACCAACAGTAAAGTCACACACACACGCACACATATTAAGGATTGCTGACACAACAAATCACCTTTGATGCCCGAATAGTTAAGGTCAAAGGAAAAATATTTATTAAGCTTACTAAGCCCTTTCCGTTCGATAAAAGTGTTGTCATCAAATTTAATGTGTTGTGCAAACAATAAATTCTCTCTAAGCTGCTGCTAAGTCCTTTGCATTTGGGGGGAGTGCAAAGTTTTAAAACCAAAAATAATTTGACAACGACAATAATTCGAAAAAAAACATGGAAAAAATATGAAAAATTAAAATAATAAATTAAATAAAGATTCAAAGTAAAAGTAAATATTGAATTGCAAACAGGATTTTCCATCACTGAAACATTATTGAAACAATCAACAAGCAGTCGATGGTTATTTGTGTCCAATCGAAATCAATAAAGTCATAAAAGTGACAGTCCCCAGTGAGGACGGCGGGTGTTTGCCACCATGTAATATAATTCCTGACACATTTCGAAAGCGTACTTAACAAGAAAGGACTTTTCAATAGCTTGAGGGTTCATTAAAAAAAATTAAAACAAATGAATAAAAAATAAAAATAAAAAAATACGTAATATATGAAGTCACAATCGGTTGACTGGGGTCAGGAAAAGCAAATACCACACAAGTAGGTACTTAGTATGGGCGAAAACGAACGAGCGAACGAATATCCTTTAGCACCACATCAAATAGACGGAGGGGGTGGAAAATACACATTTGGTGTGGACATTTCGCCCAAAAGCAATTTATTTTTATTTCATTTTTATTTTCATGTTTTTGAGCATTTAACAAATAGCATGTTGCGATCTTCGAACGTGTTGAATGCGACTGCGATAACAAAGGCAACAGGCGACGAGCAGGTGTGCCGCCACATCAGAAGGCGAACAATGCGGAAAATATTTTTTTGTTTTTGCAACGTGGGGGTTTATTCCCCACACGATTTGGCCTACACCGCACCGTTGTTGTTTGTGTTTGTGATGGCGTTCGGGCTGCTCCTTTGGTGAGACAACGATTTCGGCTGGATCAGTGCCAAGTTTGTGCCAAAGACCATTTTTTGTTTGTTTGTGCATTTTGGTTTTTGGCTTTGATATCTGTTAAAGCGTCGCACACTTGTACGCCTTTTCCTGATTTATGCTGCTGCGAAAAATGTTCGCATATTTTAGGGTATATTATTTACACTACATTGAATGGACGAAATGCTGATTTCATTTAATTTGCAGCAGCGGAACCCGGTGCGTTTTTCAACGCTGAATTAAAAATGCATTTTCGTTTTTTTTTGGCTCGAGTCTGAAAGCCTCACAAATCGTGTCAAAGGTGTCGCCCATCGACTCATTCATGTAGAGTAGGTATTTCATTTTTTGAGCGTTAGCACTAGTTTTGGTAACAATGACCAGGCGCGAACAATGAAAATTATTTCGGGAGGGATGTAAGGCACAATGAAACTTTACTTCGTGAATATTTTCTCGAGCTTCTTTCTGATTACTCGCGTTTCGGAGGGAATTTGAACCCATAAAATTACCTCCTTCGTACGCCACTTTTGAATGTCAGTCACATAATGCCAAGAACGTCCAGTTTTCCAATATTTATACAAACTTTTGGGAGTGTTTAATGTATGCTTCGATTCCGAATTTCATAAGAACATTTTGACTCATTAACGCTTAGCGTTGCCATAAGGCAGTGTAAGAAGTGTTTTGAAAGTTAGTCAAGTATCGTAGATGTTAATACCAGTACCCTTTCGGGCTTATCGTTGCCATATGGCAACATGTCCTAGCAAAGATTTTGCGTTAGGATATAATAATTAAGTAATGCAGTACATTTTCTTAATGTCATTTAAACACCCCCTAAAAATTTCATGAAGCTATTCAACCAAAAATAGTCGAGCGTTAATGGGTTAAAAATGCAGATTTAAGAGTATAGCAAATGGATGGTCTCTTACTCTCTCTGTCCCTCTCTGTCGCTCTTGGTAGCTCTTTGGCTCTCTCTCTCTCTCTCTCTCTCTCTCTCTTTTCATTTCCCTTATGATCCCTTGCCGCTTCCTGTTTCCCTTGACGTTCAAAGACACATAATTTTCCTTTCAATAACAAAAAATGTGTTCCTATTGTAAGTCTAACTAAAGCACTTGATCAATTTTTACAATAGGACGTATACTTAATGTGGCGGCCTACAAATTTTTTTGAAATAAAATTGCTCATACGTCGGGTATCAAAACTAAAAATTTATCGTGAGGGCCACCTTCACTTAGGGACATTAAAAACAGATTACGAGCGGCTCTGAGACCTATCGAATATACCTGCAATTTAATATTTAATTTCGAACAAGACTTTTCGGATGAGTATGGGCCATAAGCGTCGCGACGCACAGTGGTATTTTAATGGGAAAAATTTTTTTTTTTTACCCCCTTCATTTTAATGTTTTTATAATTATATGTTATAAAGAGAGGTTTGAGTAGGAAGAAACTTATTAAAAAGTTTTAAAAATTGAAGGTTTTTGTTCAAAAAAATCAATACCTAAAAGTAAAAAAATTTGCTTAGATGGACTAAAACTATGTTTGTCGTTATGTGCCATTAGCTTTTAATCACTGAGAAATGTAAGACAGGCGAGATGCCTGGTGATATCTATCGATATCAAGAAAATTCGTCGGCTTCTTTTTGCTACTTTTTAAGTTATTACCATTGTTATGTAAAAAGTATTCCGCAAAATAGTGGGGAAATGGAGAAAAGTAAAGCATACTTTTAGGGCAGTGTTAAATACTTGTTAATCTCAAAAAATTATAACTAAGATAAGTTAATAAAAAATTAATATAAATAGGAAAAGCTTTTGCTTACGAATGAAAAGTAAAAAAAGATCGGATGCCATTTATATACATACGATAAACAGTGAAAGCTCCCGTAAGCGGACACCGACGGTTCCGGCCTTTTTTTCCGCTTATGCGAGAGTACAAGAAAAATTTTTTGATTTTTTTAAATAAGTATATACGTACATTTTCCCTTTTAGCTTTAAATCATATTTTAGCAAAAGTTTTCGTTACATTTATTTTCGTTCTTTTCTTTTAAATTAATTTTTCCACGGAGAAAAATTTCGAGGAAAGCAATATTTTCCGGGGAATATTCAGATAGAATAGGGCTGTTTATGTTGAAATCTGCGCTCGGAATTTTTTAAATTTGCAAAGTCGTTTTGGGCGAAATCCTTCAAACGGGTTATAAGATTAAATTCCGTCGCATTTTTCGTTTCAGTTTGTTTTGTGTCCGCTTATGGGAGATTTTCTGACTAGGAAATGTGTCAAAAATTTCATTTTGTATAAAATTCGTTGAAAAACACCTTGTGTGTTGGAAATTCGACCGCTTATGGGAGATGTCCGCAAGTGGAGGTGGGTGGTGGCCGATCTTGATGAAGTTTTCATGTATTCTTAATATTACCTACAGACATACTCGTACGAAAATGTATTGCTCTACAACAACATCTTCTAATTTTTTTTCAAAAAATGTACGAAGCCGAACCACTGTGCGACGCAAGATGAATTCAATGCAAACAAAAAGCATGATGAACAATAAAATCCACTCTTTCGATTCTCAACATAAATATTTCAGTCTGATCAGAGGCTCCCCCATGGAAGCTCGCCTTGACGTCGTTTAATGAATTTATTTATTCCGAAAGGAAGGATATTTCGTCTTTGAAAGTTAAAAGTGAAATGAAATTAAATTTCAGCGCCATAAATAGAGACCGTATGCTTGGCTTTGTCATTAAATCATTTTTTTGATCTTCGGCATTTGCTAGAATTTCCGTATAGATAATAGAACATCAGGAACTACAAGCGTGCTTTAAAATTTGAGTGCTCCATGAGTTAGTTAGAGGAATAATTTCGTCCCGAAATAGGCGATCAGAAGAACTTATTCATGGAAAAGCTTTACATAGCTGCTCGGAATAAAAGGCATTTAATCACGTAGATGAAATTTGCTCCAAGTTTTTTTTTTTTTTTTTGATTTTTCTTCCGACTAACGCAGAAACGTGCCAACTGTGGATGCAGTACACAAACACACAGACACACACATACGTGGCACGTCTCTGGCATACATACATTTGTAGTTGCAGCGCGTGGCAGGTGTGCGAATCGGTGTGCGCCGCACTGTACAGCGTACGACCCGACGCTCGCATTCATTGTTTTGCGCTCTTTTCGGCATGTGGGCCACTGTGACACTGCCAATTGTGGCAAATTTTTCTGTCAGCAAGCAGAAATGATAATGGTTTAAAGACGTGAATAAATAAGGAATGCATTAAGCGACAAGCAAGCAAACAAGCACACAATTGTGCGAGTGTACATACGTACATTATTCTTGTACAGACTTACATCCTGTATGCACGTACCCATATGCGCACACACACACACACGCACACACACAGTTGCGTTCATATGGGTGAAACAAAGATAGAATGTGCTGTGTTTTTTCATTTGTTCCTAAATGACTGCGTTTTGCTTTTATGGTCGGAAATGAATAAAGAGGAGCTTATCAGTGGAAATGTCTGACAATGCGTCAACTTATTGACAAATAAAACGTTCAAGACAATCTTCTTGTCAAATAACGAGGGGTAGTGACTTGAAAATTGCTGAAATTATGCAGTATTTTTTCAGTAACATTATTGACTGGATGAGTCAGCAAAATGGAAGTTAAAAAATTCATTTTACAACATAATAGAATATTTAATACTCCTGCAAAACAATCCGTCAAGAAACTGCGAAATGGAAAGAAAGAGAGAAAAAGACAGAAAGAGAGAGAGAGAGAGAGAGAGAGAGAGAGAAGACAGACAGACAGACAGACAGAGAGAGTAGGGAAAGAGAGGGTGGGTGGAAGGGAGGAAGGGTGGGAAGGACGAAGGGACGAAGGGAGGAATGGAGGGAGGGTGGGTGTAAGGAAGGGAGGGAGGGGAGAGAGAGCGAGAGAGCGAGAGAGCGGTTTAAATAAAAGTGGTAGATACTGTACTACAGTCTCAGTTGAATATGAAGAATCCTCGTAGATAAAATCTTGAGTCAAATAGAAGCGAATCAAGTCCAATAAACCACGAAATCGTTATTGTTCCTTGCAGCCCCGGATTTTTGAGGGCGGCGCGAATTGAGGAGAGGTACTCCTTTGGTTTCACGTTTCTTTTCTGTTGTCAAGGATGCCCTTTCATATCGATATAATTTTAGATAAAAGAGTGTTGTACTTTCTTTCTACAAAATGTTGGCCTTCGGAAATCGCCCCGGCCCCTTATTTCTCATAAAGAGTTAAAAAAAAAACCGACTTCAAGATGCAAGGCATTACATCGAAACTGTAGGAAATAATGATGACATACAATATATAGTGTTGAAGTGCCTTTACTCCCCATGCGCACGTGCCTGCCGAAGTCGGAGCCAAATAAAAACAATTTGGCGATCCTGCCGAATGTGATTGCAAATTGAAACATAACTTTTGGTCAGACACCATTGGCGATCCATGTTTACAAATTTAACTCTGTACGTTCAAAGGAGAATCACACATTTATTTCTTGCGCGATTATCTCGGTCGTAGTCCTCCCTTGGGTATGTCATTAATTCTTAGGCGTTTTAGTGGTAGCCAATTAACGTCCATTTCTTAAGGTTTCAAAAATTCTACGACCCAAATTTTTCTTATATCGTGAGTACTGTCGTTTCGCTGAAGATCCCAAACCAAACAGTAGGAAGGGATTCCAGCCTTAGGATCCCAACCTTTGGTAAGCCCTTATATCGCGGCCTTAGGCTATATCTAATTATCGTGCATTCAATACAAAACAGGCATAGCTCAAAATTTCGTATTTTTTTGGAAAAACTCTAGTTCTTCTCTTAATTTATACTCGTATAAAAAATTAACAAACGGGTAAAAAAAGAATTTAGAATATTAGAATTTATCTTTCAACGAACCGATGTTCGGTCAGAGAAAACAGTTAGTGCCAATAATCTGCTTCCAGATCCGCACAATTCTTATCATTTTGTGTATGTACGAGTTTATAAAATTTAATCGAATGAAAATAGTAGAGAAAAGCAATTGCGGTTCCGAGACTTAACGGTTGTCAAATAGTGTAACTTTGTTCTTATTTGGTCCATAAATCGTCACATACGTCACTGTGACTGTAACCACTCTATTAAAAACCCTCCGCCAGCATGAGAGTCAATTCAGTAGCCTTAATACATGCAAAAATGGTGTGAATGATCCATTTAATATGTACATTTATTTGCATAAGAAACGAGAAAAAAAAACAATATAACAAACAATCCGAACAACAGAACGATAGTGAGAGAGAGAGAGAGAGAGAGAGAGAGAGAGAGCGAGAGAGAGGGAGAGACAGAGAGAGAGAGAGAGAGCTAGTGAGTGAGAGAGGGGGGCAAAGATTGAAAAATGAATAGAAAAATCAAGCTGTGAACTCAAAGTGCGAATGTCTATTGTGCTTGAATGTGTCGCATCTTAAAAGGCATTCGAGTCATAGACATAGACTTGTTGCACGGAATAGCGCTGATGCAAAAGAGGAGAAATTTCATGGAAAATCATCCTGCTAGTTTTATGCTCGACATACTACGGCTCGAGTGTGTATTGCGTTTGTACATACGTGTTTGATATACAAAACCATACACGACAGATCCAGATCATATATATATACAAAATATACCAGAAGATTCGATTTAGACATGCCTGTGCGTCTGTCTGACGAAAATCGATATGTGTATCGACGGGCCATGATTAAGATCGAGAATGAACCTGATTGCACCATTTTTGGGGGTACCTCCAATACTACGGTCTTTTATGAAAATCAAAAAGCCGCTCAAAACTCAAAATTTTGAAAATATTTCAAAAAAATTCAAAATCGTGAGCTTATTTTATCCGGGCGTGGCTAAAGCGTGGTGTTCATAAAGTGATCTTGGGGCCAGTTAAAGGGTTAAAATAATTTGTTTAGCATACATAGGTTGTTCTTCATCCGTCTCGGACATTCTATTGTCAGACTCGCCTAACCCAAACACCCTTACTTGCTTTATTTTGATTATTTGTATTGATATCTAAACTTTTTATGATTTTCTTGCAGTTCACTTGAACTGCTGCCAACAAAGATAAACGAATGCATAAAAAACTGAAACTTTATCGTAATCAGCAAATAAAAGGAATAATAATAATAATAATAATAATAACAGAACATGCATTTAAAATGCAATAAATAAAGTCAATGGCAATGGCTCAACTGTTGTGAATGTGTGCACAGATGCATACAGAAGGAAATGGGTTTTATGAGACTTACAAAAGAGCTGTAAGACCATTTCATATTATACACTAAAAGGAGAAAAAATTGTAAAAATTCCAAATAGGAATTTTTCCTTTCTTGTTTTTTTTTTTTTTTTTGTCAAAGGAGCAAAATATATTCCAGAGGAAATTCGAAAACAGAAAAAAATAAAAAAATTCTTAAAATAACTGACAACGATATGACCTGAATAGTTCCATAAAGGGGGTAACTCACAAGCACACACACACACACACACACACCCACACACAAGTGCCATTTGAATTGTTGTCATCGTGTCTCTGTGTCGACGCTCGAGAAGCGCAACAGCTGCTGCAGCTCAAGGTGTAAAATCACCGCATTGTAGTGTCTTCATAAATAGCCTGTTTTAAAACGAGACAAGGGGAAGCGGAAGGCAATGACATATTTCCTACTTACTGCATGTGCAACATGTCGAACGGAAACCTAGAAAAACGATTATGGAAAATATACATATACGTATGCGGAATTGTTGCATACTTTTTTGCGCTCGATTTTGCATACGCCTTATTGGGCTCGAAATTATGTTAATAAATAAGAGCTCCATACGAATTTATGCGTTCTCTTCTTTTGTTTTTTTTTATTATTTTTAATTTGTTTTTTCCACTTTGCTATATTTCTTAGTTTCTTCCTTGCAATTTGAATAGCTTTGCTGAGTAAAAATAAAAGGCTTAAATTCGTTCTTGTTTTTTTTCATATGAACTCGCGGGCCTTTGTTGCACTATCCTTCTCGGCCGTCGTGAAACTTTCATCTTGATAAGTGACTGCAAGAGCATTACGGATAGAATCAATGCTTTGTCTGACAGTTTAATCCCTTAACATTTACAAAGCTCCCATTCAGCGAGACTATCAGCTTATTTTCTTACAATGGACTCAATTGAAAGCTCCTTGCTAAGCGCTTAAGTCATACCCTCTCCGCTGGCCTTGGCTAGTTTGGAATCCATTGTCTTGGCCAGTCTACAAATCGATAATGCCAATCAAAATTTTTCACTCCTCTTTGCTTCGGATTTCGCTTGTAATCAAGCATGCCAGTCGTTAATTGTAGCTTAAAGTATGTTAGCAATTGTCTCTCGGATTTGAGTATGACGTGTGCATTTAAGTTGTGGGACAGCAACAATGTGGCATTATTGTTCTGCCGCAGAGCATTGACAAAGCAATTGAAATGAGCTTAGGAGTATGTCTTCTTTCGACATGGTGGCGTTTTTGTTTGCAATGTATTTCCATTTTCGATATGAATTCAAATTTCATGAAATCGCTGGGTGAAAATCTGAGAGAATATTTAAAGGGTTAATTTTAGATTATTCTTCTGATTTCCGGTAAACATTTTCAACTTCGTAGAACTGAAACGGCATCAAAGAGCATTCAGTTACGCTAAGTGGGCTTAAAGGAGTAGTTGTTCACTTTTACTTTTTCTTCATCTTCATAAAAAAAATGTTCATCAAGTTCGTACCGGTTTCGGTGCTATTGGCCAGAAATGGTAAAAAGAGGCGGAAAAAAATGGTCAAGGATTTGAGATTATTGCTATTTGTAGCTGCTAGATGGATGTTTTTTTCGGGTACAATTTTCTCCACATATTAAGCTAAAACTTTGTTGTAGACAGGAAATTGAAATATTAAACGGCTACGATATGTAGAAATTGAAAAAGAAAACAAGTAAGGTGTTATAGTCAGGCGAGCATGACAATAGAATACCCGACACAGACACATATGTTCAAATATTTTTAATACGGAGAGGTGTTTAGGCCATAAGGGGCCCCATACACCGACTTCTGTTGAATTTCTTATGAAAACCGGCCCTTTTTTTCCACGCTCACTTTTCCAAATTTTTTGTAATTCTAAGAGGCTGAAAATATCGTTCAATTTCTCAGTTTCATAAATATTTCGAAAAGTCAGATTTTGAGGATACTAGTACTGAGGTTCCCTTAATAATGGACCGTTCAGGAAATTTTGGGAGTAATTTATGGCAACAAAGGAAGAATTAGCGCTTAAATTTTCTTAAGTTCCATTTGAATTCGAGTGTAGAGACATTTTTCGAAAAATCGCCCTCTTCTGCTACGCCCACTTTTCCAAATCATATTACCTTTTTTAAATCATTACTTGCAATTAAACATGTCTCAAATACAAATTTCACAAAATATTTGAAAAACTTCGATTTTAGAGCAGTTTTTGGTGATTTTCGTAAAAGAGCCCTAGTACTGGAGGTACCCTAAAAATGGTCCAATCGGGTCCATTCTCTAAGTTCTTACTCATGTTCCTGTTAGCACGCATACCAAATTTCTTCAAGATAGCTCAACTCCTTCGATAAGATAACTGTATACAGACAGACGGACAGACGGACAGAGTGTGTCGGGAAAAAGTATGAATGGTGGTAAGCTTTCGAACTTACTTCATCAACGATGGGGGATCCTTAAGGTAACAATTCGAGTCTTGTAGAAAACCATAAACGGATCAAAATGCATTATTATCGAATAGGTTTAAAGGAGTAAGTTGTTCAAAGCTTTTACATTTCATTCATACATTTCACAACATGTTACTATCAAGTTCGTAACACGGTTTCGGTGCTATTGCCAGAAATGGTAAAAATGCGGAAAAAAAATGGTTCAAGGATTTGACGAAATTTATTGCTATTTAAACTGCTAGATGGATGTTTTTTTCGGGTACAATTCTTCTCTCCAATATCTAAGAAACTAAAACTTTGTTGTAGACAGGAAATTGAAATATTAAACGGCTAATGTAAAACTAGAGAATTAACAGATTGAGCTGATTTATTAACAGTCAATATTTATCGAATTTTTTCAATGTTCAAAAGTCATACATTCAGATTCTGTTTGAAATCGTGCACAATTTTATTTAGTCAAACTACTCGCGTAATCTGGTCTGATCCCTAGATTGCTCTAAATTTTCGTCAATAAAAATTTTGACGCAATAAGGATTTCACAGTGTAAACGCAACATTTCGACACATAATTTTCGAATTCATAGCCCATTTCGTCAACCATGGTTGACGTCTCAAGCGTCAACCACAGTCGTCAATTTTGAAAAAAAATATTGAACGTTTAAAAATAATTTTACATTTTGAAACGAAAAAACTTTAAATATATTTCGAAAACAAGTAAAGAAGTTTACATCGGCAAAGCCGATTGCACACATACCTTTTCCTCAGCCTAAAATATGTTAAAACATTACCTTAACGAAAATTCCTGCCGTTTTCGTTGTTCTAGCTTGGATATCTATTTATACCTTATCTGTATTTCGATTTAGCTTCTAAAACTCGAGATTATTATTAAGCAAAAAAATTTCGCGAATGGTGGTCATGGTCAAATTTTAACCGTTAGAGGACAATATGTCTAGCTGCGAAATACTCAATTCAAAATAGTGAAAATCAAATTTTTGCGAATTTCGCGAATGGTGGTCATGGCCAAATTTTAACCTTAAGTGACGACTATATTTGGCGGCAAAATACACAATTGGAAGAAGCAAAAAAAAAAAATCATTTTTGTATACAGATATGAGAATAAGAGAAAGAGTGTTTTTTTCTTATATGTAGGATGATGACCATAGTTATAGCGATGTCGCAATTTTTTTTCAGCGAAAGCTTAAGTCTACATAGTAGCTATACACACACCAAATTTCAATAAGCTGGGATGTATAGTAAAAAAGTTATCCAGGAAAAACCATAAAAATCGTGATTTTTGAAACTTCTGAACCACTTCCCACGACCCAAGGAGGGACTACGAAAACAATTTTTATGCAGTTTTTCGGACATTTACCTAATTCATGTCCATGCCGAAAACTAAAGTGTGACCGACAGACAGACAGACAGACAGACAGACATGGCTAGATCGATTCCTCTTGTCACCCTGATCAAGAATATATATATATGTCTATATCTATCGCGACTCCTTTGGTATGTTACATACTCCGTGCCAAACTTAATATACCCTTTCCTTCGGAAAAGGTATAATGAAGAAAGCAGAGACGAAACTTAAGCCGAAATTCACCAAATGAACACTTGTTGAAAACACCACCGTCTGAGATGCGACCATTACAAAAGACATCCACATACAGGAATTTGTATTGGGCATCTGCTATCGCCATTAAAACAATACTGTGTGTTCCTTTGTAGTTGTAGTAGGTGCTTCCAGAGTTTGGTGGTGCTCTCATAACAATATGTTTCCCATCTACAGCGCCGATGCCGGAAGATTCCACAATTCATCGAATTTTTTTAACATTGAAAATTACCGTCAACTAATGACTACTTCGATTGATCTAAAATACAACAATCGTGTAAACGGTTCGATTGTACAATTGACGATTTACCTTTTTTTTTAAATTATGTCAATCGAAATTTTGGTTGACGTTGTTAAAATTGACGCTTTTTGGTCAATCGTGTAAATAGGGGGGAAATCTATTTATGATTGCGATAAAAAAACGTCAACCGGACGTAAATCTATTGACGCAAGATTTACGCTTTTTCGTCAATCGTCTAATCCTAGCATTACGATATGTTGAAATTGAAAAAGAAAACAAGTAAGGGTGTTTTAGTCAGGCGAGCATGACAATAGAATACCTGACACAGACACATATGTTCAAATAATTTTTAATATGGAGAGGTGTTTTAGGCCATAAGGGGCCCCATATACCGACTTCTGTTGAATTTCTTTATGAAAACCGCCCCTTTTCCACGCTCACTTTTCCCATTTTTCGTAATTCTAATTGGAGGCTAAAATATGCGTTCAAATTCTCAGTTTCATTGAAATATTTCGAAAAAGTCAGATTTTGAGGCATCCTAGTACTAGAGGTACCCTTAATAATGGACCGTTCAGAGAAATTTTTGGGGAGGATGTTTATGGCAACAAAGGAAGAATAAGCGCTAAATTTTCTTCAAGTTCCATTTGAATTTCGGGTGTAGGAGAGATTTTTCGAAAAACGCCCTTCTGCCACGCCCACTTTTCCAAATCATATTACCTTTTTAAAATCATATTACTTGCAATTAAACATGTTCAAATACCAAATTTCATCAAAATATGTTGAAAAACTTCGATTTTAGAGCAGTTTTTGTGATTTTCGTAATAGACCCTAGTACTGGAGGTACCCCTAAAAATGGTCCGATCGGGTCCATTCTCGAACTTGTTCTTACTCATGTCCTTGTTAGCACGCATACCAAATTTCTTCAAGATAGCTCAACTCCTTCGATAAGATAACTGTATACAGACAGACGGACAGACCGACAGACAGACAGACAGACAGACAGACAGACAGACAGACAGACAGACAGACAGACAGACAGACAGACAGACAGACAGACAGACGGACATGGCTAAATCGAATCTCCTGGTGACGCTGATCATTTCTATATATATCTCAACTAGTTCTGGGTGTTACACACAACCACACAAACGCAATATACCCTCGACACAGAGTGTGTCGGGTATAAATATGGCGCAACTTAATTCTGGACCAAAATGTTCAAGATAGATTTAAAATTGAGCTGTAAAGAAATTTGCAAAACCACACTCAAGGATTTGCTACACCTTTCAAGTCGTTTGCGAAATATGTCACATTGTCATATACAGTGTAATCTCTCCTTGCGGACGCTCCTGTTAAGCGGACAGCGCTCTTAAATTGACACTTTTAGGGAATGTAGAATTTAGTATCCTTTCTTCTAAAATAGTTTCCTCTTAAGAGGACATATTTTGCGGTCCCGTAGGTGTCCGCTTAACAGAGAGTACACTGTAATTAAGGCTATCTTTTCGTGCTCTTATGATATCATATATTAGGTGTAGTAAAAAGAAATCCATTATTTTTGCATTAAATTGAGGGCTTTATTTAAGATAGTTAGAATGACCCGATTTAGGTCAAATATGCGCCGTTTTGTTCGATAACTTGTTGCCATTTTAAAGGTAATTTCATTATGCCTCTCTCGTAGAAGCCCTCGTTCCTATTAGGAAAAAATTGAGACAGTCGAATTTCAGAAGCCTCTCTTGAAGCGAATGTTTCACCAGCAAAATTGTTCGCCATGGACAGGAACAGATGGTAATCACTTGGTGCCAGGTCCGGACTATAAGGTGGATGCAGAAGAACCTCCCAACCAAACTCCCGGAGCTTCTGGCGAGTCACTATCGATGTGTGTGGCCTGGCGTTGTCCTGATGGAACACAATTCCTCTCCTATTGGTCAAATCTGGCCGCTTATGGGCGATTGCTTCCTTCAGACGGTCCAATTGTTGACAGTAGAGTTCCGAGTTAAGAGTTTTGCCGTATGGGAGCAGCTCATAGTAGATAATTCCCTGCCAATCCCACCAAACACACAGCAAAACCTTCCTGGCCGTCAATCCTGGCTTGGCCACCGTTTCCGCCGGTTCACCGTGTTTCGACCACGACCGTTTTCGCTTGACGTTCTCGTAAGTGACCCACTTTTCATCACCAGTCACCAACCGCTTCAGAAATGGGTCGATTTTGTTGCGGTTCAGCAGCGATTCGCAGATGGAAATTCGGTCTATGAGGTTTTTTTGCGTTAACTCGTGTGGCACCCATACATCGAGCTTCTTTGTGTATCCAGCCTTATTCAAATGGTTCCAAACGGTTTTTTGTGCAATCTTTAGCTCTTTTGCAATCGAAACAGTGCTAACATGACGGTCGGACTCGATAATTTCCATGATTTTATCGACATTTTCGACAATTGGCCTTCCAGTGCGTGGTGCATCCTTGACATCGAAGTTACCGGAACGGAATCGACGAAACCAAAATTGCGCATGATTGGCTGTTACAGTATCAGGTCCATAAACGCTATTCACATTTTCAGCCGCCTGGCTTGCGTTTTCTCCCTTATCGAAGAAAAACTGTAAAATGTAGTGAATTTTCTCTTTGCTGATGTCCATCTTTGACAAGCTCTCAAACAAAACTGAATCAATCAATCAAAAAAGTGTCAAAAAAGCTTTTTTAGTAGGAACTGTCATCTTTCTAATGCCCCCTAGCGGAACACAATCGGACTTATACAACGCGAGATGCAGATAAATAACGCCATCTATTGGAAAAATAATGGATTTCTTTTTACTACACCTAATATTAATTTTTGGAGACTTACGGATATTATTCATAGCCCTAGCCATATCTATTGGATGGTTCTCTTTTCGGAGAACAGTTTTCTTATAGAGAAAAGAGCTGCCTTAACCGAATTCGAAGGAAAAAAAAATCTATGAATGGTGGTAAGCGTTCGAACTACTTCATCAACGATGGGGGATCCTTTAAAAGGTGAATCTCCAATGCGAGGGTCTGTTGTGAAAACCATAAACTCTACTCTAAAATTTGCATTTGATTTTATTTAAAAATATTGATTAAATATGAAATTCAAGATGATCAAAAAGCTCGATTTTTCTCGACTTTCATTTTTTTGAAATACGTTTCACCACTCATAAAGTCAAATATGTGAGTTATATTGATAACTGTATGATGAGGTTCACCTTCATTCCTTCTAAGTTTTTCTGCCAATTATATTTTTACCCAGAAACTGCTCGGTGAAGAATTTCTTTGAATTGAAAATTCCTGTTAAATTATTATCCGATTGCATTCAAATTACTCAATTTTCTCACATCCTTTAAATGAAGACAGCAAAGCATGTATGTACATATATGAATGTTGGTATTTATTCTTTGACCTTATACATTTTTAAAATAACAAAGCATTAGGAATTTGTTCATTCTACACGCACATAGCTGCATAAAGGGCAGCAATCATTCGAATTATAATCGATGCAAGTACAGATACAAATACAAATAAACAAAAGGAATGCAACTACAAGAATTATTACAGTGGTTCGAAATCCAGTTTTTGAGGAATTTAACGAAATTTGTAGGTGTTTCATTTTTCCAAAAAAGTTATTCCATTTTATTAAGAAATGTATAAACAGGTAGAAATTATATATATTTATATCTTGTGTAGACGGGTTTTCAGTCCGAGAGCGTTCAAAGTTTATGTTTTGATTCTCTTGTTCGTTGACATTTCGTCCCCTCAGAAAACGACTGTCGTATGTCCCATAAGAAGTACATGCGACATACGACAGTCGTTTTCTGAGGGGACGATTTGTCTTGCACAAATTGCGTTGAAAGTTTAGAGCGCGAGGAGAAAAAAACCATCGGAAAAAAGTGTTTATTATAAAATGGAAAATATTAGTACAGGTACAGAAGTTTTAAATATTAAATGTTTTGTGTGAATTAGAGGTCGCAATTGTGGTATTAATGTGTTTTGTTTGGTCGCCCCTTCATTTAGAAAATATTTAAAAAATTTTGTGTTTCGTGGAGTAGAAATGCGGAAATTTTTAACATTTGGATAGAGAAAAACAAAACCGCTGCAGGTGTGTACGAATGTATCGCCGAAAGATATGAAAATGCCTGCAAAAAATTTGAAACGGAGAAATGAAAAAAAAAAAGTGAAATTTTCTGTAAAAACGTTAATAAAAGATGGCAAAAACGGTCCCGGAATTTGGCAAACATCGAAAAAGTTGATAGGGAGTGGTTAGAGAGTGACTCCAAAATTTTTGAGATCCTCGATACTTAACCAATGGGACGTCCAAAATTTCCTTATGGCGAGGTCTCCAAACGGCAAAAGAGAAAACTAGCTTCTAGAATCTCATCAGAAAACTTTTGTGTTCAGTGGAGCTGATTTCACGAGGTTCCAAGGGGTGCCACGACATATATATACATTTTCGGAGGTATTATTTCCCGCGTCCGTTGAAGTCCGCTGCTCAAATTTCACTTTATTTCGTAGGAGAAAGGCTAAAAAATTCCGATATTTTGAGAAAAAACATGGTGGGCGTGGCCGATTTTGATGTAATTCTCAGGGTGGGTTTATAGTGTTATTTCTTAGGTTTGGGTAAAATTTTAGAGAGCTCTGACAAAAAATGAAAGTTTTATATGAAAAAAACTTTTTGCGGTGTATGGGAGGTGGGTGGTGGGCGTGGCCGATTGTGATAACACTTTCATATTTTATTAATATTACCAAGATAAATACATGTGCGAAAATTTATTTCTCTACAACAACTACTTCTATTTTATTCCTCAAAAACTGGATATTAAACCACTGTGCAATGATTTAAATGGAATCGTTTGAGCTAGACAATAATATAAATAGCACTAGTTTACAGCATATTTTATATTTCCTATGGACTTTGGCCTTCTAAACACAAAAAAAGTTTGTTTTTAATTCTTTATGGAAGCGTTTTTTTTTTTTTTTTTTTTTTTTTTTTTTTTTTTAACAAGGTGTCGAGGTGACCTCATGTCAAGGGCTTTGTTTTTTGTTCTTCCACCACTTGTCTAAAATCTACCGTTATTGGGTTGGGTTATAGTACTTTAAAAAAGGATAATTTTTGTATGTATTTTTAAATATTATAGGGATTCATGCATCTTTGAAAATGCCTTTGTAACTTTTGTCATACAGAATTTTGACAGTTCAGTGGCAAAATTCTCGTTTCGTAATGTTTCCCAAGCTGAATGAATCCCACTATCATAAAAAATACTTAGAATTTTTCAAAAAATTTTCTTTTTTCTATACAAAATGTTTCGTCTTTTAAAGTGCAATAACTCAATAACGGTACATTTTAGGCAATGGGTGCAAGGACAAAAAACATAGCTCATGACATGAGGTATCGCATATTCAAATTATGAATAAAGTTGCCTGCACACCCTGTATATTCTTTTAGTCAAAATATTCCCAAAAAAATTTTTTTTGCGTGAGGCAATATGAAAGAGGCTTTTTAGGTTGTCCGTCATTGTGGTCCGTATCAGAATTATTAAATGTTATAAAAAACAAAAAAAATGGCGGATTGCGAGAAAAAAGTGTTGAAAATCGGGATTTTTTTTTTGTTCAAAATCATTTTTAAAAATTACTAAAAAGTTAAAAAAAAAAACAATTCTGCTATCTGCGAGAACCACTAATAAGTAGAATTTTCATTCATCATTTTGTTTTTCTCCTTCACTTAGAATATTATAACTTTCCCATTTATCCCGGTGAATAAAAAGGTGATGCATTTTTTTTTCTTTCTAAAAATATGTTTTTTTTATAGGTTTGAAAGCCCACAGAATCTTATTTTCTTGACCGAACTTAAAACTAGGCAAGACACAGTTTAAGAGGGCTTAATTAGCTTTCATTTAGAGGATAATTTCAAGTAATGTACATTATCGAATTCCGCTCGCAAAGATCGAAATATCTCCTTTGAAATGTTAATTTTTTTAAATAAAAAATTAAAATGATTTTCTAAAATATTCCTTTCGTATTTAGAAGGCGAAATTCCATGGGAAAAGTGCATTGAGATTTTTCGAGAAATAAAAAAATAGTTATTTGTTAACTACTGTAATTATTTGACTATAATTGATGATCCTAGATTAGAATGATTAATTAATCTTAAATTTTCCAAAATGACTGCAAGGACTTCAATTGAAAATATTTTGTCTGTTTTTCCCTTTGCAGCATCATAAAACGCATATTCATAAGGATTCAAGGACTTTCATTTTCAAATGAACGTATTCCAACAAAGACAATCGAGTCAAAACACGAGACCTTTTGAGAGCGAATGACCGGTGACCGGGGGCAAATCATACAACCATACAACGAAACGATAAATCAAATTAAAATCGAAAAAACGAAATTTTTAAGACTTTCATCAAGGCGAACTATCACGGCTTGAAAGAGAAATTCTCACTCACTAGTGGAAGGACATAAACTACACAAGCGACGTAACTAACAAAAAAAAAAAAAAAAAAATAAATAAAAATAAAAAACAAACGAAAAGGAAAGAAAAGAAAAGGCATAAAATATATAAATAAGCTAAATGATTGCTACAATAAGTTGCCCGATCGTCTAGAGCATTGTTGTTGGTATTTATGGTACTGATGGTATTGATGGAATTGATGTCGTCTTCGTCGTCGTCGTCAGTGTGACAAAGAGCAATTGAAAAATGTTGAAGCGAGAAACGTTGCGAACATCAATCATTGTGCCACAGACGACACCGCAACAATCGCAGCATATAACAACAATAATAATACGAAGAACATTATCAGCAGCATCAACAACAACAATAACAGTGACAACCACCACAACCACAACAACAACAACAGCTGTATTAAAACCGAGAACAAAACCGAAAACAATATCGAAGAGACTTAAGCCAGCATCCGTCGCCGTTGGCCACCACAGACATATTCCATTCGCAGGCGTAAAACCCGAACGTCGAGCAGACGGGAGCGAATCTGATTTTAGCATCGTTCTTTTGAAGATGTCAGCGATGGCAACGTTCAATGCCAATGAAATGCGATAGGGAAATCATAAACAGCATCAACATACGACGCATAGAAGCATATTGACTAAATACAAAGATCCATTCAAGGTTCACGCTGGAAAAGTAGAAGGAACCACGTCGCGACACGCCGTCGTTTCTTCTCAAAATCAAAAAAAAAAAAAAGAGGCAAAACAAACAAAAGAAGAAAACAAAAATAAAATGGAGAACGATGAGAATTTGGAAGAGTCGATGGAGTCTCAGCGGGCTATCGATGTTGACAGAACGCACGCGATAAAGGACGAACGTCAAAATGCAGCACAAATGGCGGATGGGATAACTGATGCGTCTGCTATTGGGGCAGCTTTGGAGTACTCCTCCTCGGCTCCTGCTGCTAATGCTGCTACTGCTGCTGCTACCACTGGTGTTGACAATGCCAATCTACTCGTTTCCGATGACAACGAATTGGTGTTGCTGCCAACATCGACATCATCGAAATCGGATAAAGCCGTTTGTACGAACGACACGTTGGAGGATCTTCAGCGTGCGCTCACCTACGAAGCTGTGTTCAGTTCGTTGCTCGAGAAGAAGGTCCTCGCCATGAAGCGCGATTGCGAGGAGCGAAAACGGGCGAAACGAATGAAACGCAAATCGCTTGGTCGCATTTTCTTTGCAAAGAAGCTTTTCGGCAGCAGCAGTTCGAGGAAAAGCTCCGTTTCCGGCAAACCTGAGAGCGGTGAGGGCAGCTCCAGTCAGGACGCTCCTGAACCGGAACAAGAACCAGAACCAGAACCCTCACAAAGCAGACGACCCATCCCCCGGACACGTGCCTCAGAATCACAAGTTATGACTTTACCGAGCACCTATTTTCATCATTCTGCCAAAGTTAAGAAGACACGCTCATTCGATGAGATTGAAGCTGCACCCACACCGACACCGGGAAGTCATCATCGCATGCAGGAGAAGACAACACGTTCGAAGGCGAAAATCCAAGACACTGCTGCCATAATTCAGAAGGTCGACGTTATAAGTCATCATCCGCACACCGATGGTGGTGGTGGTGCTGCTGCTGCTGCTGCTGATGATGATGGTGGTGGTGGTGTTGGTGCCGATGAAAGCGTAGCGAGTACATTGAGCAATTCATCCGATAAATATAGTAATGGCGGTCCAACGATAAAGCGCAATCTGCTCGTACGTGCACAGACACATACGCACGCAGTCGACTCGTCAGCTTTGGGCGCGGGCAGCAGTAGCTCTTCGATGGCGGATTCGAAAGAGGATCTCGACGAGACACCGCGACGCTCTCACAGAAGCAATGGGAATGGCGCTGGCCTTTCGGCGTCATTGCCGTACGACACCGCCTCACTTCCGAGCGCGTACGAGAATGCGATTGGTGGCGGAGATCGTCAGCATTCGTCGACAATGGCAGACGATAGTCTAACGTCGATGCGCGACGATAACGACGGCAGTATTGCGAGTCTGTCATTTGCTAGCTCACGTTATACGGTGAGCTTTGGCGGCACGGAAATTATACCGACAGAAACAGCTTCGCTATTGCATGAGCGCGAACGCGAACGTGCACGTTTGGCGAAACGTTTGCGCATCCTTGAGGCCAAGTCGATTAGTGCGCAATGCAGCCCGATTTTTCCGCGGCACACAAAGAAGACAGAGCCCGCTAATGCGGCTGCGGTTACGCCCGTTCAAGCAAAAACATTAATAACAACAACAACAGTTGCAAGCACTGCAACAGAAACAGGAACAACAACAACAACGACGCCGACGGCAACATCACAAACAAACGAAGCGCAAACTCAAACGCCAGCTCTGACGCACGTGTTCGCAGCGAGGAAGCCATTTCTGCAAAATCAAGTGTCTTGCACAGAAAGTCTGAATTACGGCTTGGGTGGCGATTTAGACGCAGCCTATTTACGGTACTTTTCGCGTCAGAACACGTCTGAGGATAGCGCCAACTTGACTGTGAGCACACTACTCAATCAAAGCGATTCGATGTCGTTACATCTGCCTCAGAGCTACGCTCTACCGACATCGCATGACATAACTGGCGGCGGCAGGCCCTTCGATCGTTATAAATCGAAGAGCACAAGCCTATTGGTGGTGCGAAGCAACGGGCGTACTCGCCCTCCGCCACCGCCGCCGCGGCCACCACCAATATTTGGAATGACATTAACAACACCGCCAACTGAAATTCCGACTGCACTTCCTACGGCACAGCTGGCTCAGCTGCATATAACAAGCAATTTAGGTCATAACTTAGAGACCCATTTAGTAGATAGCTTATCGAAAACCATAATTCAGACACAGACACCGACGCAGACTCAGACTCCTTTAAACTCGCACAAGTGGCAAGAGGCTGATGCAACATTAGTTGGTGTGGAATCGTCATCGCCACAGCCATCGCAACAACTCAACATCACGACTGTTTCCTCAACGTTGCAATATTATCATCCTGTGATTACGAGTGGCGATGCTGCCGCAACGATAATAGAACAAACGGGCGGCCCCGAGTCATTATTGTCATCGAAGCCAGTTGCATCAGTGTCGTATCGTAATGGCGTCAATTTTGCTGCTGGCAATGGTGCGATTGTCACATCGTCCCATGTGCACGATGAAACAGCTAAACTGAATCGCATGACATCAACGTCGACTGGCTCGAGCGTGGCACCAACAGGCTGCTGCACCACAATGAAATCTTCTCGTGATAGAGACAGAGAGAGAGACCGGGACAGGGACAGGGACAGAGACAGAGATAGGGAAAAGGAAAAGGATAAAGAAAAAGACCGTCAACTGTCATATTATCAATACAAGGCGAGCTTGCAGGCAGGACAAGGCGGCAGCGATGATGAGTATCGACGCCGGAAACGGAAATATAGTAAGTACGAGATTGAAATCGAAAATTTTGAATATAAAAATTGACGCATTTAAATAGAAATCATTATGAAAATTTTCCAATCCAACGCTTGAGTTTCAAATTATATGTCAAAGATATATTGCGTTTGTGCGTACGTGTGCAATAGCCAGAACAATGAGAGAGAGAGAGAGAGAGAGAGAGAGAGAGAGAGAGAGTCGACATAAACCATACAAAATGTGTGTGGAAATGATCAGCGTCCGTCTGTTTTCTTATCCAAGGAGTTCAAGTATCTTGATGAACTATTTATAAGGGGTCATAGTCTGTCATAGAATTCATAAAATCCGCTGTGCCACCTTAAAGGGGGCATGGCGAGAGATCTATTCTCATAAAGGAATTAAACTGAATTTGAGAAATGAGGTTGCTTTACAGTCTTGAATATCTCCAGAGCACTTTGTCCTAGTGTTGGTGGTGTTGGGGTCCTATTAAAATATAAAATTCATAGATATAAAGCTAACCCTTTATCTATGGTATTTTTAGGTTCGCCTTACCATAAAGCACCTCTACTTGTTATTTAAATACATATTCTTATGTTTCGAGATAGCGTCGCATGGTTTCAGAAGATATGCCTATGCTAGTTACGCAACGTACTGTGGAAAATTTGCCAAAATTTAGGGTATTTTCATGATTTTTTTTTGGTATTAAGCCAAATAAAAAACGATTTTCTAAGTATGCAGGCTTATTATATTCTTCATTGACAAAAAATAAGAAATGTTGTAATTTTTTTTTTTTTTTTGTATTTTAAAAATGGCGTTGAAGTGGACCCTCTTTGAAAAAGTACCTCCGTGGTGTGAAAGATTTTGGCAGTTCTGGTAATCGAAAAAAAAAAAAAACCAAAAATATGTTATTAATCAGAATGAATGCGGCTATGGCAGGAACTAGAATAAAAAAAAATTTTTTTAAATTGACAAAATGGCGCAATTTTTTATTTTAACCATCAAAAACTCCCCTTTTTTTGACCATTTTTTTGATGAAAAAATATGAAGTTCTTGAAATAAAAATTCGATTCTAGTTCGGGCCATACCCATTGATGTTATGAATAACATATAAAAATTCCAGACAAATCGGTTCGATGGTTTTTTTGTTTTCATTCACACCAGGTCAAAAAAAGTAGTTTTGAGATAAACGCGTTCAAAGTTGCTTTGATCAAGCGCGCTGCCTGCTGTCTCCACCTTTTAAAAAGGCTGTAGCAAAACAAATATTATCAATATCTTCACGAAACTTTGCCAGCATATTCTTAAAAGTCTATTCTTCCGAAATATATAAAAAAAATCAATTTTCAAAAAATTCTAGACCAGAAGGTCCCCTTAACTTGTTACAAAAGTTATTCCAGCTCAGATTCTAAGATGCGGTTGAGAGATAACAAAAAATCAAATCTTAACAGAAACTTTTGTGCACCAGAAAATTCGGCTTTCCGCTATGAAAGTAGTGTGAGAGATGTTGCTCATACCACACAATCCCACCCAGATGCCACAATTCACAAAGTTTCTCTTTAGACATTCTGTTATTGCAGCAAACAAACAACTAATTCATGCAAAATTACAAGGAATAGATGGCGTTAAGGTTCCTCCATTAAGATTTGCATAAGAATTTTCAACGGGTGAGGATTTCTCTCACATCGATTTAAATTATATTTTACCCTTGGTTTTGGTTGTGAGCTCTTCATTTATTTAGGACTAAACGTGGCAAGTCCCTTCCAATTTTATCCAATCACTCAGTACCTTTAGAATTTCAGTAGATTAAAACTAAAATATCCACACCAGGAATTTTTCAACGACAGCTAGAAATATTTCAATTAAGCCCTAAAAGTATGCATGTGAATATTTAAGAAAATACAATTGAATTTTTGATTATTTTTCTGAGGAAATTTGTACCAGCTTTTAAATGATCCGTTCAATTCCATAATACCCTTTTGAAGGTGGGTATAAATAGGTGTGTGCCGAGAAAACATCGCTGTCGGAGTATCGGAAATATTTTAAAATATTGACTTGTATATTTTGAGGGCTCAATTCTGGTTGCATATGGAACACTAGGTCGAGAGAAATCACTTAAATTCAACTCCTAATTGTATGTTTGTAAATATTGTGAACTCTCCCGGTATTGAGAAATATCTTCATTCCTGAACTTATATACCCATTTAAAGACATCTTAACGAAGGCTCTTGAATGCTTTGAAAGCTTTCATCAACCTCCATTGGTAAAGGCTAAAAATGATAAAAATTATTTTTTTTTAAATGCATTCAAATGCATACCTTTAGGCGTTGAATTCAAATGAATCCAAATCAATTATGTCAAAATAATAAATGATTTTCTTTCTTTTAATCCTCATTTAATACTTTTCTCTTCCCGAAGAACGTTACCACAGATGTTCAGATCCGGTTCTGGTCTATCCTACGCCGAGTGGATTGCAGCATTGCATTCTCAGCATACCGCCAAGCGATCCAGTGTAAGTACGTTTTATGCCAAGTAGCCAGAAAAACCTCTTTGAAAAAAAAGAAAAATATCCTCGCTGCAAATCAATTGCATGATGTATTATACACATACAGACGCAGAAAGAGGGAAAGAGAGAAAAATATAAAGAGAAAGAGAGAGAGAGAAAAAGAGAGAGAGAAAGAGAAAGAGAAAGAGAGAGAAAGAGAGAGAAAGAGAGAGAGAGAGAGAGAAAGAGAGAGAGAGAAAGAGAGAGAGAGAGAGAGAAAGAAAGAAAGAGAGAAAAAAAAGAAAAATTAGAGAGAAAGAAAGAGATAAAGAGAGAGAGAGAGATATATAAAAAGAAAGAGAGATAAAGAGAAAGAGATATAAAAAGAGAGAGATATATAAAAAGAGAGATATATAAAGAGAGAGAGAGAGATAAAATCAGTTTTACACAAAGACTCCAATTTCCATTTTCCATTCTAATTCGTTTTCTCTTTTCTTCTTATTTTTTTAAACTTGCTACTTTGTTTTTACGTTCGTAGTCAATTTTCCTATGGCGGCGATTTCGCCTATGACATGCAATTACAAATGGAGTCGGAGAAAATTGCAATCGATGCTGTTAACGATGATGACCTCGAAGAGATAGTCCCAAGTGGCGGCCGCAGACATCGAAGACATCGGTGAGTAGACACTCCTTTTGTTGTAATATAATAAACTTTTTTCTTTTTGTGGAATCGACACAAACTTTGTCGAAGGCTAATTGCGTCCACGCCCTATTCAAAATTCAAAACAATTATGCTCTGAATTGAACAAAGTCGCCAGGAAATGCGGTGTTCATGTTCACCTACCTTGACTGATTTTTTTTCGGGTGCTTCCAGGTTTATTTTTCGGAAAATCTGACAAACAAATGAAAATGTCTTCACCTAAGATTTCTTTTTAAATATATTTCAAAAGAACAGGATTTGGAATTTTTCGAATTTTAAGGACTTCTTGTATTTTCTGCTGAAATGAAATTCAAATAGGATTTTCGAAAAGTCGCCGAGAGAAAATCTTCTCTTGTGGCAATACTCTGTGCGTTCAGCGCTAGGGTCTAATCCAAATCGTTAAAGCTGCTCTCAGATAACGGAATGGATTTCTAAAGCTTTTATTTCTCTATTTTCTTTTCATTTAATTACGGACGTTCAACTTTTTTCAAACGATGATGTAAATTTCTAATATTTCTCAAGGGAATTACAATTTTTTTTTTAAATTCACCAAATCATTTTTGTGTCTTATATTTGTTAACCCTTTAACCTAAAAAGGACAAACTGATACCTACACAATTTCAATGATTTACAGCATTCGACCATGTACAAAATTTTCTATAAATCGTTTAACTTTTGGGACGAAAAATGTCTCGCTTATGCGTGAAAGGGCTTGCATAAATAAACTCAATTCATATGTATATAACTATGTACATACTTCATATAAGTATAAATAGGGCAAACTACCTTCTTTCTCTTTCCATTTCCATATCTCTCCATTTTCTTATCGCCATTGTGAATTTATTTGCTACATCGGGTAATATTAGCTTCCGAACATAAAGATTATGATGATGATTTTATCAATACGGTCAGCATTATTTCCAGCTAGCAAAACATGACCTTAAGCGATAAAATTTTAATTGATGTCCCTTGTATGTCTAATGAAGCGAAATAAGATCGTAATGAAACAAAGGCGAAGAACTGCATAAAAGAGAAAAGCTAACAAATCGTTTATGATAATGAAGTTACGAGATAGATAGAAGAAAATTTTACCATCGAGAAATGAGAAGAACGAAACAGAAAACGAATGAGGCCAAAAGCAATTAAGGCATAAGGATGGTAATCTATACAAGGCACTAACAACGCAATTATTGTTGAACAGGACAACGAAAGCGAAGGCAGAGCGCAGAAACGAGCAGAAAATTAATTGATGATGGACTAAATGGACTAAGTCGCGCCATCAGCGTTTAACGTTTCGTCCTTTGAAGTGTCGCACTTGCCTGAAAAAGTGAAAAGGTGGCTCGAAACATTAAGCGGAAGTTGAAAATGGAGACAAGAAATTTGAAGAAAAAAAAAAAGAAATTAACGTGTTGTTTACGCATTTCAATTTTCACGCAAAAAAAAAAAGAAAAACTAAAATCAATATTAGTTCTCATCAGGGCTTGAATTTTGTTGCTTTTAAAAATTTAAAGCATACTTTATGGAGTAAAAATTTTGTTCAACTCACATAAAGTTAAGATTCGAATCGATTTTTGACTTGAATATGAATTTTTGTTGAAGTTAGGAAAGCGGGTTGAAGTTCAACTTCGCTCAACTTATTCGGAAAAACATGGTGGGAAAAATTTTCCCCTATAAAGTATGCTTTAAATTTTTAAAAGCAACCAAATCCGAGCCCTGGTTATCATGAAAGCCATGAATATTACGAATTTAAGCCTGAAAGTATGCAACATATATTTGTGATATTTTTTCTTTTTTTTTTTTTTTTTTGAGAATCTAATATGAACAATTTAAATCTGCCACTGACTACTCCACTGTCTACTGCAAACGCCTTAAGATATGAGCAACATAGTTTGCAAAGCTTCTATGAATTTCACCAAAATTTATTATTATTATGTGGGGAGTACGCGTCCCATATATGGGTATTTCCAAACGGACGCGACACTTAAAGGAGAAATTTTAAATCCCGAATTCAAGTATGCGGTAAATAGTAATTTTGCTTCTCAGTACTTTCGTAGAGCTTATGCGGACTTTTTTATTTTTCATTGTTTCTATGCAGTCTTGAATAGCAATCAGCTACATAAGGACGCGACAAAAAGTTTATTTTTTCTGGAAATGCCCATATGCATGTTTTTCACGTTCAATTATGATATAAAATATACCAATCTTTATTTGAAAACACGAACTTTTCAACTTTTGTTTCAATGCAATGATTACTTTCGTTGCTCCACTACCAATCGTGCAAGAGAACACATTTCACGAAGTTTTAGAAAAATTTTCTTCACTATTCCCTGCCGAAAATTGAACAAGATCAGAAGTACTCTTCGACTACTCTCCAAATCAACAGTGGTACTCGCTCATTATTTCCCCCCGCCAATGCATTGAGCTGTCAACTTTACCACAGAGGTGTTCTTTAAAAAGCCGCCGCTCTTTGATGCTAATTTCGGTGTTGATGGTGTGATCTGTCACAAATTCCTTACTTCGAAAGCCACATTTGCAAATGACCTGCCAAACCATGTATTTTTTTTTTTTTTTTTTTGGAAATTTCAAATGATTTTAGAGAACTTAGAGAGATCTCCACCGTTTTCAACTGCAGTATAATATCTATAGAGTCAATACACTTTTTATTAATAGCCAAAGAACAGACGGACAGTTATTTCAGGAAAAACTCCTTATTCCCAATTTCCGTATGAAAATTAGAAGTTCTAAAGCCTTCTTTCGGAGACTTAATGACACTTAAATTTTCTTCTTCTTGCGTTCTAAAAGTACCCGCCTATCACGCGACCAATTCCTCCGTTTTGTCCTACCGGTTACATCCTCCGCGACAAGTCCTACAGCCTCGAGGTCCCATTTAATTTTGTCCATCCAACGCTGTTTCGGACGTCCTCGTTGTCTGCAACCTTGTAATTGGAGTGTGTGGCCCCTTTTCCCGCATTTTCCCAATAATTGGATCAACTCCTTAGCCCCTACGAATGGCCACATCTGGAACATGATCAACACGAGTCAGCCCGCATATCCAGCGGAGCATCTTCATATTTACAATAACACCTAAATGTCCAATGAAAAATTGCTAAACTTGTCCTTTATGTTCTTAAAATCAAAGCTTAGATTTTTCTCTTTCCACCTTAGTACCTTATTATCTCGAAAAATCTTGCTTATTCACTTAAAAGTCAAAATATTACAAAAAAAAAAAAAAAAAAACCAAAATTTTCTGGGCGAAATCCGCGCAGGGCAACCTTTAAACCTTTTCCAAACAAAAGGAGAAAATTTTTTTTAACCCAGTAGCGCCTAGCGATGCCATATGGCATCACTAAAAGGGTTTGTTTTCTGTCATCGCCATATCTCAACTGGTTCATATTTTAATTTATTTTATTTTTAATATTTATTTATTTTTATTTCAGGCGCTACCGAGTTAAATTCACCCTTCTATATGCACGCACACGCACCTTTATCTTAAATGTATTTATGTGTATGCTGTCTGTTATCTGTTACAGCAATCATTTTATTTTATTTATTTCTCTTTTCTGGTTGCATTCATTACGCTGGTGTCCCTTGTGTTGCACTTCAGTTGATTTCATTTCCAGTGCTTGTTTTTATTATATCCGCCGTTTAGAGCATACCGACCGATTGTTGTGTTGACTGTCAACTTTCTAATTTCACTCAAGCGTGAAAAAAGATAACTGCTTTAGCTTTATTGCTGCTTATTTTGGTATTTTTATTTGTTTTTACCATTCCCTTTCCCTTTCGCGCTTCTTTTTATTTTTATTTTTATTTTTCTGTTGCTGTTTCTGTTTTTATAACTTGTCGCAATTATTATTGCTGTTTTCTCCGCAGTTTCCGCTTTTTAATCCCTTTCTTGCAACTGTCACATTGATGCGCTTTCCACACTTTTTGCGGCGAGCTTTAATTATATCTTTGCTTCGACTTTGTCCGTTGTTTATTTGACTCGAGTAAGTAGGTCAAGGTATCAGCTTTAGACGTTGGTACACCTCTTGGTACAAAAAACAAAGAGAATAAAAATATCTTCATGTCAGAGCAAAGCAGCACAAGCCTTTTACAGAGCTCAATGCATTTAACTGTGGGCCTTACCCTAATGACCTGACATGAGTTCTTTTGCTTCGCCGAATCCAAGCTTATTAGAAGAAATTATTTAGATCTGAATAATGTTCAGTTACGAGTTGTAGCTCACGTCACGGTAAGGGTGAGCAGGAAAATTGGTATCTTTAAATGAATGATCAGAACAGAGGCGACTTCACGATAGCGTTTCAGTAAAATTATTAGCTTATGTATCTATTTAAATACATCGATATGATTTAGATAACGTCAGCAGAGTTTTGAGATTTAAATAATCTAATTGCACAAGGGAAGTGAGCTCCGACAATGCCTATGATATATCTTATGCGTTGTATGGCTAAAACTTGCATCTCAAAGGGTCTGGCGGCTTAAGCAAAGGCATGCGGCATCATGAAAGGAATTTTTAAATTTTGCTAATTTTTCAATAGGTGCCATCTAAAACCACTGTGGATACCACTATTTAGATTTTTATTTTGAAGGGTCCTTGAAATATCCTGGAAAATCCTCTTTTAATAAGCCTTTTTTCAAAATTTTTTATCTCAACAACCAATTGAGATAGAGACGATCTAAGCAGATTCTGTTAGATAATAAAACCAGGGAAGTTAAAAATTTTTTTTAAATAGAAAAAAAATTTCACATCATAATAGGCCAATGTGTGATATTTAAAATCATATTGCAAGTGCACCTATATGCTCCAGTTTAGAAATCCAGTAACAAATTGTCAATTGTACAAAGCAAAAAGCAATTCTATAGCTCCATGGTTTATTCTAAGAATTGCAAGTCTCTCTATCTCCAGGTCTGTTCAGATATAAATTTGAAAAAGGCTTATCAAAAGAGATACCAAGGATTTTCAAGGCCGTTCAATAAAAATCTTAAAATGGTCTCACCATGTTTTTAGATCATAAAAATCAACAAAATTTAAAAAGCAGATCCGCATACCAGAAGTTCTTTATAAAAATGCAAATTTCAACGAGTTTTATGACCTATCGAAAAATCAAATCAAAATTTAAAAAAAATTCTCTTTCACTAAGAACCAACACCCCAATATTCAAACAGAATTCCGTTTCTAAATCAAATTTCCAGTGACCTTAAAATTCTAGTTTGTCTGTATTGAAACATAAAATATCCTGTTCGAAGCTAAAACATACTGTCGAAATTCAGATTTTTAAAATACCCTAAATATTTCTTTGTGGGATATTGTAAAACATCCATGACCTGCAGCCAATTGAATCGGTTTTCAAAATACCTAATCGTGCAATAAAAAATTCATTTCGGAATCAATTAGAATCGTTCATTTAAATTTCACTAATGATTTTAAATAATTTTTTTCCTACAATTTAGTATTTAGTAGGAAAGAATACTTTAGCTTATGTCTTCTTTTCCGCAAATACGCATCTACTTATCTTTGAGGAACTATTTTCAGCAACAAAACATGTATGTTTGAAAAAAATAACAAATGCTTCATTGAAGACTGAAATATATTCAACAAAATAACTTAACTTAAATGCTCTTAATTCTATATCATCTCGATAAAAAGCTCTCAATAGCATTTTGAGATGGAAGTTGTAGATGAATTTTTAAATGAATTTAGTTAAAATAATCCCTCGCAACGCTTTATGTATTCATATACTGGGTTTTGGAATTCTACGCAAATCTGCATGAATTAAATTTGTCAAAAGTACTATATACTCTCCAGGATGGAAAAAGTAATCAAAAATAATCCATACAATCCACGCTGTAATGTTAAGGTTCTGGCAAAAATTCGTATATGTGTTCGATACTCATCTATTGTCTGATTTAATAATGAAAACAATTTTTTCAATTGAAGACCTGTGCTCTTTTCGATGGTAGCTAAATTGTAATTGAGCTTGTGCTTCAATATCATACTCATCCAAGGCCCGCAAGAACCGTTACTATAGGTGTATGCAAATGTGAGAAATAGTTAAATCTATATTCAAATTCTAACAGAAAATATGTAGCTTACTTAAAGTGCAAACCTAGTTCCTTTCCTTACCTCAAGTGATTACTTATTTTAAGATTCGATTCTTTGCTAAAATTCTCATCGCGCTCATTGCAAGATAAAAAATAGTGGGCGAAATTTTTGAAAATATTGGGAAAATTTCTGAATTAAAGCTCAGATTATTTTTTATTCCTTTCTTACAGCCATCATAGACACAAAAAGCGTCATCGTCATAAAAAACCAAGAATTCTCGTACAGGATCTGGAGACACAAGTTGTCAAAGTGAGTTAGAAAACATCCAAGTATTTTGCGATTTTTTTTATAAAAAAAAAATATCTTTATATATTTGTTAATTTTGCAGGTAATTGATCCTGATGACTTGCCACAACGTGCACGCTGGACCATAATTGCTACAGCTTGTCTTCTGCTCATCATGTGTCTCATGCTGGTGGGAATTACTCTTCGCATGGCACCGATTATCGATGATATGGGTAAGTCCGACTCTTTGAAAGTATCGTAGAGAATGTGCAAATATTTAAATTTTATTCTGCTTTCTTATGTTTATACTCCATTGGCTCCTCTCATATAAAACGAAAAATTTTTTCTGCTTTTTAATGAAACCTTTTCTTAAAGTTGAACTACTGAAATGGAACGTTTTTAAGTATAAGTTAAGCTTTTTATGCTCTCGAATGTACAAAAAACAAATCCCCCGTTGATGTTGCTGTTCTTTAGCTTCTATTGCTGAAAATTCAGTTTCCTTCTTTTCCAAATATAGCCTTTAGTAATAATTCTAGAGAAGTTACTTGCCCTCCTTCAGTAATTAGCTTTGCCCCCAAGTTTAAAAAGCCCTTCTCAAATTTAGATAAAACTTTCATATTCCTCATACTGTGTCAATGTGACTTTTCGATTCTAATTTCTTGTATTTGTTGTCTGTTTTTGTTTTGGTGTTTTCCAAAAAAAAAAAAATAATATATAAAAAAAAATTTAAAAAAATACAAACAAAAAAATTAAACATACAAAAAAAAAAAAAAAACTGCGATATAGACATGCAAACAAAATGTAAGTACGATAAAACACCTTTTTTGAATTTCATATTTCAATAAAAACAAAAACATAAATATCTTAACTTGATGAGAGAGTACTTCAAGAGTAGAAGTACTCCCTTCTTACTTAATTGCTATTGCCTAGAACAGTTTCGTTTCGAACAGTTAACATCAGAAATGGTCGAAAAGCCATTCTGAGAGAAAAGAGCAGATTGTTATTTTAAGCTTTTGCATCACATCGTTCAAAGTAAGAAGATCAGCAAGCGTGGAAGAATGAACGAACTCATCCACCTTCGATCTCAAATCTGTGAATCTTTTTTATTGTGAGTACTCCGGTAGGGAGTATTTCAAGAGTACTCACTTTTGGGTTAATTACTAAAATTTACGCTGCTGGGTATTGTTCGAACATTTTGGGTTGTAGTCATGGCCGTAGAAGCCGGTCGTATGAGCAATGTATTCTTCTTATACCCCAGTTGTAAAATTAAGCATGCATGCCCGTAGTTTTCATGATTCATGCGTTCCCCTGCTGCAAAAAAGCATGCATGCCCGTAGTATTCATGATTCATGTGTTCCTTTGCTGCAAAAAAAGCATGGCATGCCCGTAGTATTCATGATTCATGTGTTCCTTTGCTGCAAAAAAGCATGCATGCCCGTAGCATTCATGATTCATGCGTTGATAATCATGCATGATGCGTGGATTTCATGTTCACTTTCTGATCGCCGCGCCGCCGAAGGGAAGCTAGCCTAGTGCTTAAATGCTAGGTCTTCCAGCCGACAGAGCCGGGTTCGAGCCCTGGCTCTGTTGAGAAAAAAAATTTTTTTTTAAATTATCTAAGTTTTTTTTTTTATTTTTTCATTTTAATTAATTTTTTTTTAATTGAAAATCTTGCAACAAAATATTTTTTTTTTAAATTTTTCCCATGTTAAAATGTTTTTTAAAATATTTGCTGAGAATAAATTTTTTTTCTTTGAAAATTCTATGCGCGCGTTTCAAAGCAAACTTGATCAACAAAAAACTCAAGTTAGCGTTTTGACAAGAAAATTCAATTTGCCTATACAGTGTAATGGTAAAGACACCGACTTACCAACCGAGCGGTTAGTGGTTCGATTCTCGGACGAGACGAAAAAAATAAAAAAAGTTAGAAAAGTAAAAAGTTTATAAATAAAGAAAAAAAGCAAAATAAGAAGAAAAAACAAAACATTAAAAATAAAATTTTTTTTAATAATTTTATTTCATTTTTAAAAAACAAAATAACATTGTTGAACCATTCGTGGTAGGGAACACATGTTTCATGTGTTCTCAAGCATTGTTGAATCATGCATAGTAGGGAACACATATTTCATGGGTTCCCAAGCATTGATAAAACATTTTTCGGCTATGCATGATTTCCTATGACAAGCCTTAAGAAAAAGAAATGAATAGGCATGGAAGTTTGGCATGCATGCAAAGCACCCTTAAGAGGCATGATTCATGCATCTTTCATGAATATTTTTACAACTGGGACTCGACCAACATTGCGCATACGTCGTGCTTGTCCACGCTATGGAGAAATGAGCTTTTATACGTTTTAGTAAAAAAAAATGGGGAAATTACAAAAGCTTTTATACCGATTTTGTTCAAACTTTCAAAGAAGCTTTCAAGCTAATTACAGCTAATATGCAGATAGGAAGTAAGTAATCTTCAAGTATAAGGCACCAGAAAATTACTTTGTAAGTACTTCGTATGCTATTCGAGATCGAAAGAAATCCAAATCTCGGTTCAATTTTTCTGTTTTTTTTATACCCAGCGTAAGCGGGGTATATTAGTTTTGTGCGAATCTTGTAACAGGGAGAATTAAGCTCCGGAGATATAGCAAAATATATATAGAAATGATCAGGATCAAAAACTGAATCGATTTAGACATGTCCGTCTGTCCGTCCGTCCGTCTGTCCGTCTGTCCGTCTGTCCGTCCGTCCGTCTGTCCGTCCGTCCGTGGTCGGATCTCCTCCGAAACGGCTGGACCAATCAAGTCGAAATTTGGCACACAGGTATATCGGGATCCGAGTATGATCCTAAGTAAAAATGGAAGACATCCGCCCACTGCCACGCCCACAAATGAATATAATGTGTTTTCAATAAAATGGCTGTAACTAGCGAACCACTAAACACATTTTATTGATATTTGGTGTGCTGGTAAACTACAAAAAGGGACATTTCCTGGCAAAAAATGGACGCCGCCCTCCTCGAGCCACGCCCACAAATAAGCCCAAAAAGAAGGGATTATCGTAACTTGTGCAGTAAAAGGCGTAGAAGCTTCAAATTCGCAGCATAGGTTGACCAAGGCAAATGAAAGGTGTAGGAACAAAAATTTTTTTGGCCCGCCCACTGCCACGCCCACAAATAAAGATTTTTCGTAACTTTTGAAGTAAAAGGCGTAGAAGCTTCAAATTCGCAACATAGGTTCACCAAGGCGAATGAAAAGTGTAGGAAAAAATTTTATGTGGCCCGCCCACTGCCACGCCCACAAATGAAGATTTTTTGTAACTTACGAAGTAAAAGGCGTAGAAGCTTCGAATTCGCAACATAGGATTATCAAGGCGAATGAAAGGTGTAGGAAAAATTTTTTTTTTGGCCCGCCCACTGCCACGCCCCACAAATAAAGATTTTTCGTAACTTACGAAGTAAAAGGCGTAGAAGCTTCGAATTCGCAACATAGGTTCACCAAGGCGAATGAAAGGTGTAGGGAAATAATATATGTTGCCCTCCCACTGCCACGCCCACAAATAGAGAAGCAAAACATACCGCGCTCATAATGTCGGGACGCTGGGTATTTCAAAGTCGGGCTTGACCGACTTTAGCTTTCTTACTTGTTTATTATTATTTTTCTCTGTTGATTACTATGAATGCATTTATATTTGAACAAAGCTTATTAATATTTGCAAGCTCATATTATTCTAATAATGACTGAATTTTTTGGGATATAGAAAACTAGTGTTAAAACTTGCTTCAGAAGAATGAAAATATTCCTTGCATCAGACCTGCGTGTATACTTTTAAGATATACGATATACAATAGACTGACAAATGAGAAAAAAATTCAAATATTTTGAAAAATTGTTAAAATGCTCTGAGTGCTTTTTCATTTGAGTCAGCCATGAAAGCTTTGAAACTTGAGTGAAAAAGCAAAATCATTGCCTTTCACTCATCGAGTATCTTTTATGAAATAGTGCTGTATGGGTCTCATTGGTTCCTTTTGAAACGCAATCGCAGTTTCAATATCAATCCGAAAACAACAACAAAAATTTTCATTTCACCGCCTTATTGGTTATTGAAAGTTATTTTGATATTGTCACGTGTACACCAGCTTTCGCATTAAATTATAAATCCCTTTTGCGGTTGAGTCGATTGTTCCTGATATTGATTTCTATAGTGGGAATTATATTTTAATAAGAAAATTTTTACTGAAAGCCCAATCATGTTTAATGTAGGACCCACGATTATCAATATATGTAACAGGTTGGCTGATAAGTCCCCGGTCTAACAAAGAAAAACACATTTTTTTTGTCAAAATTCGTTTTTATTATTCAACATAGTTCCCTTCAAGAGCGATACAACGATTATAACGACCTTCCAATTTTTTGATACCATTTTGGTAGTACTCCTTCGGTTTTGCCTCAGAATAGGCCTCAGTTTCGGCGATCACCTCTTCATTGCAGCCAAATTTTTTCCCTACGAGCATCCTTTTGAGGTCTGAGAACAAGAAAAAGTCGCTGGGGGCCAGATCTGGAGAATACGGTGGGTGGGGAAGCAATTCGAAGCCTAATTCATGAATTTTTGCCGTCGTTCTCAATGACATGTGGCACGGTGCGTTGTCTTGGTGGAACAACACTTTTTTCTTCTTCATATGGGGCCGTTTTGCCGCGATTTCGATCATCAAACGCTCCAATAACGACATATAATAGTCACTGTTGATGGTTTTTCCCTTCTCAAGATAATCGATAAAAATTATTCCATGCCCATCCCAAAAAACAGAGGCCATTACTTTGCCAGCGGACTTTTGAGTCTTTCCACGCTTTGGAGACGGTTCACCGATCGCTGTCCACTCAGCCGACTGTCGATTGGACTAAAGAGTGTAGTGATAGAGCCATGTTTCATCCATTGTCACATATCGACGCAAAAACTCGGGTGTATTGCGAGTTAACAGCTGCAAACACCGCTTAGAATCATCAACACGTTGTTGTTTTTGGTCAAATGTGAGCTCGCGCGGCACCCATTTTGCACAGAGCTTTTTCATATCCAAATATTGATGAATGATATGACCAACACGTTCCTTTGATATCTTTAAGGCCTCTGCTATCTCGATCAACTTCATTTTACGGTCATTCAAAATCATTTTGTGCATTTTTTTGATGTTTTCGTCGGTAACCACCTCTTTCGGGCGTCCACTGCGTTCACCGTCCTCCGTGCTCATTTCACCACGCTTGAATTTTGCATACCAATCAATTATTGTTGATTTTCCTGGGGCAGAGTCCGGAAACTCATTATCAAGCCAAGTTTTTGCTTCCACTGTATTTTTTCTCTTCAGAAAACAGTATTTTATCAAAACACGAAATTCCTGTTTTCCATTTTTTTCACAATAACAAAAGTTGCTTCACAAAAGACGCTCTATCTCACAAACTAATTGACTTACAGACGTCAAATTTTGACACGAATCATTTGAAGGTTGCCACTATATAAAAATAATATGCATTTAATACTAGCGACGCCATCTATGTGTCAGACCGGGGACTTATCAGCCAACCTGTTATTCATAAATGCATCAAAAAGTTTTCTCTGCCGATCTTATATCCTAAAGAAGGCACAATACCAGAACAAGAAGTAATACATTAGGAGATTCCCTATCTTTTGATTCATAAAGTTTATGTTTTTTTTTCTTTTTGAAATTATTTTGGCAATCTGAATCGAAAAATTTCGTATGGCACGATTCTTTCAAATAAAACTTCTAAAAATAAAAGTTTCGCATTAATACCTTACTGGGCTTTCGCAGTTATCGGCAAGTTCTTTCGAGCCATTGGAAATCATTCATAAGACCTAAGGCAGGATCGGGCTATTATGTAGAAGTTTTCTGAGAATTTCTATGATTCTTAGATATTGCCTTGAATTAGTTCGGAGAAGTTCAAAGAATTAAACGTTCGAAAGCTCTCTCCATAGTATGGGCATAGTCATTGATTCCAAAGATTAATTAGACTATTGATTTTTATTAAAATCCCAGTGCCCAGTGCACGGCCACAGTTGTACCTATAAACGAAATCCTTTGAGAAAGCGATGAAATAGTTCAAGTATTTAAAGATTATCCTCTTGACAATAAAAGAGTGGATTTAAGTAAAATTGCTTTTCGGCCAAAAGGACTGTGTGTCCATAAACTTTTGGAGATCTGTCTGTCTGTCTGTCTGTTCATCTGTCGTTTTTATTTTCCATCCGTTTATCTGTCTGTACAAAAATTTTTTTTAATAGGGGTATTCACAAGGAAGGTGGAATTCTGTCGGAAAATGTCGACGTCGGAATATTTTCGATTTTAATTCGTCACGCACCTGGTTTGCAAGGATTAGTTGAAAATATAGTTATTTTTATATGAATATGTGAAAACCGGGTGTTTATCCCCAGTTCATGACGAATTAAAATTGCAAATAAGCCGACGTCAACATTTTCCGACAGAATTCCACCTTCCTTGTGAAAACCCCTTTTGTAGAAGATCGAGCGAGTTTAAAGTGTTGTGTAGATATGTATGAGTAAGACTAACAACCCTGCAGTAAATGGGGCTACTCCGGAGACTACTCCCCGGAGTAGACCAAAAGTCACTATAACTGGTCCCACTTAATTTACTTTTGCATGGAACGAGCTGACACATTTAACATTGTGCTGTCATTGGAAAATAACTAGTCACACTTTTTGCCCATATGGACTAGACCAGGAGTATACGCAGTTGGATCGATTTTGGGTCAAAAATGAAAAAGAAAATTTTATTTTTATTTTGCATTTTTTTAATTAAATTTTTATTTATTTATATTTTTTATATTTATTTTTTTTCATATTTGTTTTTCTTCTTTTGGCTCCTTGTCTTTTTTTAATTCTTTTGATTCGGCCGAACCTCGAACCGGTGATCTCTGGCTCGCTAGGTGAACGCTTTAACGCACTGGGCCAAAGAGGCAAATTTAATTTCGTGTTCAAAATGCTAACTTGAGTTTATGGTTGCTCAGATTTTCGTGGAACAAGCAGTTTGCACTCAAAAAATTTTTACTTGAAAAATAAGTTACCTATTTATTTAATATATTTTAAATATTTAAAAAAAGAAAACAAAATTAAAATATGGATGAAAAAAAATAAAAATTATTAAAAAATAAATTAGGGCATGAATATAAAAAAACCGTAATGGAAAAAAAACAAAAAAAAAAAAAAAAATTATCACCCACGCCAGGAATCGAACCCTGTCCAACGCGTGTGCCGAGCGATAGCTTCAACCACTGAGCTAAAGACGCCGTGTTGGTTTCGTGATCATAATTCGAAGTTAAAGCAAAACAATATTTTTTATACTTCGTAAGCACAAAGCATAAAAATATTTTCAAACTACGCTTCATGATCCCTTTTTAACTAGACATTGTCTGGTTAAAAAGAATTTAGTCCCGCTGCAGTCACATTTCATACAAAAAACTGCCGTCATTTTAACTAGTCACGTTAGGTGCATACCGTGGTCTACAAGGGCGAAGCGAGAGAAAGATTTCTTTGGTAGCGCTTATATTTGCCACAGTGGTATATTGAGCAATTATAAGACATTAACGAAAAAATTTTGGGGGGCAAGAGGAAGTTTAGAGAGTTTTTGACCAAAAACCAAAAAATCCGAAAAAATCATGACGTCCGATTTCAATGAAAATATATATTAGGTGTGTAAAAAGAAATCCATTATTTTTCCAATAGATGGCGTTATTTATCTGCATCTCGCGTTGTATAAGTCCGATCGTGTTCCGCTAGGGGGCATTAGAAAGATGACAGTTCCTACTAAAAAAAGCTTTTTGACATTTTGGATTGATTGATTCAGTTTTGTTTGAGAGCTTGTCAAAGATGGACATCAGCAAAGAGAAAATTCGCTACATTTTACAGTTTTTTCTTCGATAAGGGAGAAAACGCAAGCCAGGCGGCTGAAAATGTGAATAGCGTTTATGGACCTGATACTGTAACAGCCAATCATGCGCAATTTTGGTTTCGTCGATTCCGTTCCGGTAACTTCGATGTCAAGGATGCACCACGCACTGGAAGGCCAATTGTCGAAAATGTCGATAAAATCATGGAAATTTTCGAGTCCGACCGTCATGTTACACTGTTTCGATTGCAAAAGAGCTAAAGATTGCACAAAAAACCGTTTGGAACCATTTGAATAAGGCTGGATACACAAAGAAGCTCGATGTATGGGTGCCACACGAGTTAACGCAAAAAAACCTCATAGACCGAATTTCCATCTGCGAATCGCTGCTGAACCGCAACAAAATCGACCCATTTCTGAAGCGGTTGGTGACTGGTGATGAAAAACTGGGTCACTTACGACAATGTCAAGCGAAAACGGTCGTGGTCGAAACACGGTGAACCGGCGGAAACGGTGGCCAAGCCAGGATTGACGGCCAGGAAGGTTTTGCTGTGTGTTTGGTGGGATTGGCAGGGAATTATCTACTATGAGCTGCTCCCATACGGCAAAACTCTTAATCGGAACTCTACTGTCAACAATTGGACCGTCTGAAGGAAGCAATCGCCCATAAGCGGCCAGCTTTGGCCAATAGGAGAGGAATTGTGTTCCATCAGGACAACGCCAGGCCACACACATCGATAGTGACTCGCCAGAAGCTCCGGGAGTTTGGTTGGGAGGTTCTTCTGCATCCACCTTATAGTCCGGACCTGGCACCAAGTGATTACCATCTGTTATGTCCATGGCGAAACAATTTTGCTGGTGAAACATTCGCTTCAAGAGAGGCTTCTGAAATTCGACTGTCTCAATTTTTTGCTAATAGGAACGAGGGCTTCTATGAGAGAGGCATAATGAAATTACCTTTAAAATGGCAACAAGTTATCGAACAAAACGGGAATATTTGACCTAAATCGGGTCATTCTAACTATCTTAAATAGAGCCCTCAATTTAATGCAAAAATAATGGATTTCTTTTTTATACACCTAATATATAGAATAAGTGAAAAAATCTAAGTATTTTGACGCTAAAATTTTTTAAAAATACTGATTACAACTAGTCTTGTTTGAGTCTAGTTCCAAACTGCTCCAAAAAGGACTAGTTGTAATAAGTTTTTTGAAAAAGTTGTAGTACCTAAATTCTTAGATTTTTTCACTTATTCTATATAAAAATTTTCATCGAAATCGGACGTCATGAATTTTTCGGATTTTTTGGGTTTTTGGTGCAAAACTCTCTAAACTTCTTATTGCCCCCCCAAATTTTTTTTCGTTTAATGTCTTATAATTGCGCAATATACCACTGTGGCAAATAAAAGCGCTACCAAATCACTCTTTCTCTGGCTACGCCCTTGGTGGTCTAGTGACTTTGTGGAAATTGACCTCAGAATTACTACAGGGAAGGCTCCGTTGAAAAAATCATAGAAACTGAATTTTCATATTTGAGCTCTCAAATCTCTTTTTCAAAAATTGAAAGACCGGACATGGCAAATTTCCTAAAATTTTCTGTTCAAAATTATCAATTCGTTAGGAAACTTCACGGAATTCGTTAAAATACTTTCCATCATTGTTGTAAATATCCTCAAACAAAATAGATTTGGACAGTCTGTCAAAAGAAATCAATGAAAGTTGGAAAAAATTAAAGTTCGAAAAAGACTCAAATACTTTGTGTAATATTGATATTAACCTTTATTGCAAAAGGTCTTTACTTGGTAGATGCATATTCCCACCAAACTTTTTAAATTTGCCGAAATAGCAAACGTGCGAGGGGAACTTTCGACGACATGGCTACCCCATACTATACAAATCAAATAGAAAATTCCTAATGGATTTCCTCCTGATGAATTTTTTTAATATGATTCTAAAAAAAACATAAATAAAAAATAAGTAAATTATTAAATAAATACAAATGAAGCTTAGATTAATGAACTCTGATTTCATGCAACGTCGTTGAGTGCAGAGTTGTGGCTCGCAGTCATCACAAACCACATGTCTGATACATAATGTGATTCTGTGTGGTTAAAAGCTGGGCTGCCAGATGACGGAAATATTTAAAAATTTGACCAAAAATTGCAAGATTTCATAAGAAACTATCCTTCCTTCTTATTTAATAAGTATATACATGGCAACTTTTTCTACTTATTTGTGATTTGATTGAAGAAAAAAATTTAGTCCTTAAGCCCTAGCCTCAGTTCGGCTAGGAATGGAAAATTTCATATAAAAAAAACTTCAGAAAATTCCTGTCAGAAATTTCACGCGGCATTTTTGACGGCTGGCCTCAGTTCAGGGAAAAAAGTATAATAATATTTACGTACTTTTTCGCCGAAAAATACAATGCATTGAAGCCCAGGCTTTTCTAGCAGAAATAAGTTGGCGGCAACCAAACGCGACACACACAATTCGGATAGCGCTTTGAAGCTTCTCGTTCTAAAGTTTCTCCAATCATCATTTTAAAATGGATATTGAAAGGAGTTCGTTTTATAAGCCACAGCTTACAAGATGCTCGATGTCGTCTCTGGATTAAATTAAATGACTTTTAAACACATCAAAACTCAAAAACGACGTTTAATAATACTTACAAATAAGTTTCCATTTCGAAATTCAACTTCAAATTGAAATTTAAATCAGCTGTTTACGTCGTCAGGGTTGCTTGCGATATGTTTATGATACCTTTTTTTCCTCGGCGAAGTACCCTACGTATTTCCGCGGGTATTTCTTACAGAACTGGAGCTAAGGCCTTACATTGAAATATTGATGGGGAAAAAATTATTTTCTTAATATTTGAAAAATATATACATATATTTATATATATATATAAAAGAATTTCTTATGTCCTGATTGAAAATTTAAATGTGAAGCCAAAAGCGTGTACGCTCAAATTGTAGAACGTTTGGCAACGCTGGTTGAAAGATATGATAACGTTCGATATACAAAAGCCGTATAATGTTTCGTAGGTATTTCGACAGTTTCCTTGTCTTCGTGTTCGACGATTTTCGTGCATTCGTGCATCTATTTGGCCTCTGCGGTTATGAAAATGGAGTCGCTGTGGTTTTCGGCTATTCAATTTCGTCGTTATTCATTGTAATGAAAGAACCCGTTGTGTTTGATAAGCGTCTTTACTTTAAAATTAGGTGTATGAAAATTGTTTTGCTGTAATCAACAGGTCATATGGAAATCCGCAATCACTAAGACATTTCCATTTTGACACAACGTGAAATTCATGAAGCTCAACCGTAAAACACCTACTTACTTAGCGCGAAGATTTCCGCTTGAATTATAACGAGCCGCAATCATGCACAGACTCACTGGCAAGGCTGTGTTGTTGCTGTGAAATCTCTTCGTTTCGTTCTATCTCTCTACGCTTTCCCGAGCCCGAGCAATAAAATAAATTTAGGTTGCAAATAAGCCAACAGGGACGCGTGCTGTGCGAGAGTGTGGGAGGTGGCGGCGGATAATAATGAGTCTCGGTATATTTACTTCGAATGCGGGACGCAGCGAAGTAATCCTAGCAAGCCACAGAACGGAACAATTTTGCACGCAAATGACCGAAAAGCGTTGTTGTAATTTAACGTCGCACAGTGGGTTGAATGGGCCCCAAAGCGAGAATTAATTCAAAAAAAGCAAAATGATTTTTCACAAACGATTTTGGAACCTGGGTAAAGTGCACAAAACAGTAGTTGTTTTTTTTTTATTAATTGATTATTAACGCAACACTGGTCTGTCAAAAGTCACTCGCGAATTGGAAAAATGTAATTTTTTGTTATTTTCATTTAAAAGTTTACAAAAGAAAACAACTCATATCAAAAAACTTGTTTTTTGCATTAAATTGCTTTACTCGTATGAGACGTATGCGACGTATACGTAATGCAACTGCCTACAATTTTTTTGTAAATAACATTGCTCATACGTCGATTTGTAAAAATTTTAAGTATAATTTTTTTTCCAAGAAATAACAATTACATATTGTTTTTTTTTACAATTGTTTTTTTTAAGTAAGTAATGCGTAACTAAAAATACAAAAATCTTCAAATTTCACTAAAACGTTCGGCTGAATTAAGCCTCGTTTTGGGGCCCATTCAACCCACTGTGCGTCGAAAGCAAGCTGCGTAAATATAATTTCAGTTTATTAAAATGTGGGCAGCGCAAACATACATAGACAGATGGACGGGCAGACGGCCGGACGGCCGGATAGACAGAGAGACAGACCGAAAACCAGAGAACGGTATATGTGCACACATTCGAACAAAGGATGTGATTGCATGCCTGAAATGGAAATGGGAATGGAAATGGAAAAAGAAACGGGCAGCACAAACTGCAGTGTGGTTTCTTCTGCTTTAGTTGCGTGCAAAAGTTGAAGTTGCAAGTGTCACAATTCCTTCATGCGGGAATTCATTGCAATCATGATTTTGAAGCTTAATTTTTTATGTGAAGAGCACATTTAAAAGATCCTCGCAGTCCTTTCATATGAATTATGTGCATCTAGAGGTGAACATGCAAGTCAAGAGTAGCTTTCTGAAGTCATAAAGCCTCAAATCACTTTTCCCAATATTATACTGGACATCTTTCATCTTTTTTCATTTGTTCTCAATTGCTTTCGGTTTTCTTTATACATTTTCTTTATATACTTATTTTCTTTACGACATTTAAAAAGTCCAAAATTGAAAGATACAATATTTTTGAGAAAATTTATAAGGTGTTTTTCATAATTATGCGACACTTCGTTGTTTATATTGCGCGTGCTTGAATGGTTGCTGTACGAGAATGATTGTTTTTTTTTTAGAAGAGTAATGGATGGAATATTTATTTTAACCTTCAAAATGAACGTTTTTATTTTGTTGATTGGAATAAAAAATAATAATAAAAAAAAAAAAATAAGCTGTTCGAAAATCGCAATTGAGGCCTTAGTTTATTTGATTTATTATCGTGGGGGCTTCCATCAATTGTTCAGCAATTAAGCATTCATAATTTCAAAGAATTAAAAAGATTAATCAAGATTTGCTTCTCTAAGTCGTTCCACCCCTTTGAAATTGCAATTTTAATCTCCTGAGCATTATCATATTGCTTTTTTCCTGGCAAAAGCACGCCTAGCAAGTATTCCCCAAATGTTCTAAATGCGGTAAGGGTCTGTTGACCGAGTTGGCCACACCAAAGTTCCTACTGAACACAACCTTAGGACTCCTTCGTTTGACGGCTTGTATGAACGGCGGCATTATCGTGCATGAAAATGGGTTGTTCCTTGAAATCCTGCAGAAAAAGAAGTACCTATCCTATTCTCTTACACTTTCGCATACTCGGAACTATTGAGTTTGGAGTTATGTGAACCGCAGCTCAAGAGTCCCGCGCTAAGCAATTGCAAAATTTCGATTTGAAAACATCAAGGACTCCTCTCTCATTATCTCTAATCTCCAGTAACAGCGAAGACTTTCTGGTCCATCGAGATTGAATTTCTTTTCATCCGAAAAGGCAACCTTTGAAGAGAAGAAATACGCTGAAATCTTCATAAAATCAATATTCCTTAAAATTCTCACTAAATCCCAATTAGTACTAAAATTATTTTCGGTTAATTGAGGACGAGCTTTCTTGTGATGCAACATCAGTGATGGTGCCTTCTTCACTAAAGCATGGAAAATACTTCTATTCTGAGTTGTTTAGAGTGCGCTCTTTTCGAAGCAAGGCTGCAAGCTGAATGCAGGACGCTATCGAATTGCAGAGAACTTCGGTTTTCGGCCAGGTCGCTTTGCCGTAATTATACGGTTTTTTTTTTTTTTTTTTTTCAAGAAAGTGGTCACCACACGACGACTTTAACCAAGTTTTTCCGCAATTTCGCTGGAATTCAGCCCGCTGTCATTATACTATGCGACTAAATTTTCTTTTTCTTCTTCTTCGAAAAGATGAAATCCACATGGGACCTGAAACATCTTATATCATATTTAATTCTATTTTTTCTGTGCTTATACCGCAAATAAGGTGTGACATATGTACTACGATTATAAAGTTTAAATGACTGCAGTTTCGGAAAAAATAAAAAAAATATTTGTTAATAAGACCTTTTCCATACCTAAAGGGCTTTCAAAGTTAAAAAATAATCGGAAAATTTAAAAATGTTCATTTTGTTGGCAAAAAAATCCTTCAAACTGCATATGAATAAGTAAAAGAATATTGTTAACGCTTAAAATGGACTGATAAGTGGCTGTCAAACTTCTTAAAACTGCTGCAAATCTTATTCTTTCCCTTGTAACTCCTCAGGGTTTCATTTTAGACCACCCCACCCTCCTCTCATAGGGGTTTTTTTTTTTTATTAACAATGACCCTGAAAAAAACAACGGGTAGGACCGTTTCTCCCGGAATTACCCCCGTACCTTTTATGAAATCCCGAATTTTTTGGGAATATTTTGAAAAATTCAGCCTCGCATGAAAGGTCATCTGGCAACGCTGATGTATATCAACTATAATAAGACACAAGAGGGTATATTCTTAATATGAATTCTCCTCACAATAGCATTTGAATGCGATGGCTTTCCTTTGTCATCCAGAGAAGAAAGCGCTCGGAAAGTTAATTTGAAGATAAAAAGCTTTGCCCACAATGAATGTACTTAGCCCGCGTAAACTATATCCTTTGTATTGTGTTCACCTTTCCAATTAATTTGTAAAGGAGCGCACTGCCTTTTTGAATGGCATGAAAGCCGCTAACAGAAGGAAAACAGAGACAGAAAGTAGAAAATAGAAAAAAACAAAAATAATAATAATAATAATAAGAAACCACAAAAATAGATTACATTTTTATAATAAACCCGTTGCATGCGTTGGCTTCTGCATATTACCGTCGTCACAGAAAACAATTGATTGCCTTGAGTACACATAATTTGCAAAGTGAACAGCGAACAGCAAAGCATAATAAATGCACTTATAACAACCAAAGTTAAGGCGCAAACCCACCATCTGAGGAGCAACAAAGACCAAGACCAAGATGCCAGGAAGAAGCCACGGTGCCATGATGCCAACATGAATAACAACACATGCAACACGGTGTTCGGCGTGCGGCGTACGGCATGCAGTCAGCTAGTCAACCAGCCAGCATCTAATCAGCTTCTGGAAATAATGAAGCCACAATGTCACACTGAAAAATGACTCAAGGAAAAAACGGACGGAGGGGGGAAAAAAAGAAAAAAAAATTGAAATAGAACTGGAACTGGAACTGGGATGAGGAAGTAGGTAGAAGAGGGAAGAGGCGAAAAGCTGAAAGATGCCGCTGCCTGCATTGAATGCTAAAAGAAAAGTTTGCTGCGCGTAAGATCAACAAAAATGACGACGCTAGGCCAAAAGAATACCGACGTATACCGGCTCTAAGGAAGCGCGCGGCTAATATTAATTTAAAGTCACAAAAGCAAGTCACCCAGCGGCAACGGAGCGAACAAAAAATGAACAACAAACGATGGGCCACGATGCAATACGATGCGATGCGATACGATGTTATATGGGCAACGCATTTCATGCCATTGCCTTTATCCTTCTGTGCTTTGTGCTGTATGTGGTATTTAGTGAGTAGTGAGTAGTGTGTGTTGTGTCTCTATGTCACAGCGTGCTAGGTACACAATAAATGCATTTGAAGGAGTTAAGGATCTTGTTATATATACAATTTTTTTTTTGTTTAAAACAATTGAGAAGCACAGCGGCACAATGCTGCTGCCTTTTAAAGGCAGTAGAGAGTCACGTCGTTAGCGAGGACATGCAGCTAAGAAACGCACTCCTTTCGTCGCTGCAAGGATAATGACGATGCGAAAATACTTGAGTGCGACAATATGCGATTGTGCTGCTTGCATAAATAAAACATATGACACTCGACCGAAGGGCTTACGAGTACACGAATAAAAATAAAAATAAAATAAATAGAGACAAATAAAACACAATGAGCAACGGAAACGGAAAATAACCAATTTAGAGCAAATCCTAAGGATCTTTCGAATATTTTGAAAAGCTGACAAGGTACTTGAAAGTGATTACAATTGATTTGCAACTTTTTCTTTTTGGATTCAGTGGTTTTTTTTTCTTCCATTTTTTACGGTTTCTTATGTTAACCTTTTAACACATAAGGGAACAATTTTTCTCCACTTATATAAAATAAACGATTTATCGTTAGCATTTTGATATTAACAACATTACTAGATACGTTTTAACTAGAGACAAATATTGTCATTAAGGGGTTAAACAAGTAGCTGTGGAAGTCAAGTGAAAAACTCATGATAACGAAATCGTTCATGCCGACATATCTGAACGAATTGTCCTTCAAACGAAAAATCATACGTATCTAACGTACCTGCCGAAAGAGGGGAAAAAACAAACAAAAAATTCCCCTAGCTGAGAATTGCCCAAAAAAGCGTCGACAACGAACGCAGAACATAGAAGGAAAAATAACAACTTCTCGTGAAAGCACCAAAGCAGTTAAGCCTACTTCATGGAATTGAAATGCTAAAATGCAAGAATCGCAGCAAATTATGTTTTCCATGGAACAGCCGCTTTAAGATCATCATCCTTATTTAAGTGCATACATACATATGGGTGGATTGCAAACGAAACGTACACGAAGGCATTTCTTCGTCGTCTATTTTTTAAATATTCTTTAAATTTTCCGTTTTAATAGTCGAGTTACGTGAAAACTTATCAAGAGCGCAAACGTATATTTAGGCTATGCAAAGAAAATATATCGCACACTAAACACTAAATCGGCACAACTCAAATTTTTGCATTTCTCGCGCACACAGCCTATAACTCTCGACGCCTGTAAAATCAGATTTTTTTTTAGATTTTATATTATTCTTAATTACTTTTCTAAGTGCTCCCTTTCCTGCAGTAAAGTGTTGGCGAACATGAAAAAAATGATGGAAAAATTTTTGAATTGTGCCGGTTTAGTGATTAGTGTGCGATATACCTACAATATTTCGCCTTTTTTTTAAAAAAAAGATTTTGAAGAGAATACTGCGATTTTTGTCTTGAACGTCACACAGCCGAAATACATGAATATGTAGAGGTATTCTAAATGAAAGCTTTCTGTGATGTTTGTGGGCTTGTAATTAAGTCTATAGGATTAAATTTGGCACTATTAAAATCATAATTTTTCTCAAGGCTTATTATTATTATTTTTTTTTTCAAAGACATTATGGGTATTCATTCAGACCTCGAACTTAGTGAACTTTGAGAACTTTTTAAACAGCCGTCAAAGCTTCCATGTATTTTGACAGTTGCCGCAAAGAAGTTCTCAGAGTTCACTCCTTCGAGGGTTCGAATGAATTCCCATAATAAGTCACTTTGAAATTTGAGAATGAAAAATATGAAAATTTTTTCCCAATGAGAAATTATGTTATATTGCTTATTTACTTCAAGAATGTCATATCTCAAAAAAGTCGATTTTGAGAAAAACTCGTTCAAAATTTTCAATTCCCTTGCATTTTAATGAAACACAAATAAGGGTGTTATAGTCAGGCGAGCCTGACAATAGAATACCGGACACAGACACATATGTTCAAATAATTTTTAATATGAAGAGGCGTTTAACCCCTTCTCGCATACGAAGCCATATATGGACGCAAAAGTTTATAATTTTTTCCTTGCCAGATGAAAAATCCTGTACTTAAAACAAAACCGAAATCCAAATAAGCATGGAATTAACTAACGGAATCTTAGTAGATTTCGTTTGACATATGGCCGTAGTCCACATTATATGATCTTTTGTCTAACATTTGTCATTGAGAAGAATTAAAAAAAAAAAATTATCACATTTGAAATTTGTTATAATTTAAAAATGGTGGGTAAAGAGTGCGAAAAAAATTTTTCTATTTATATACACATACTCTTTTCAACCTTCTCAAAAGTAAAATGGTATGAACATTGAAAGTTTTGGGTTTCCTGGCATGTTTTGCCTACCTTTTCCATATATCTTAATATATAACCACTTGTTATAAACATAAAAAAAATTTAATTTAATAAATTTTTCCTTTAATTGAGCCCAATAAATCATTATTGTGGAGGAAAAATATTTGTTTTTCATTTCGTTAATAATTCATGCGGGAAGGGGTTAAGGCCATAAGGGGCCCAATATACCGACTTTTGTTAAATTTCTTTATGAAAACTGCCCCTTTGCCACGCCCACTTTTCCAATTTTTTTGAATTCTAGTCGGAGGCTTAGATATACGCTCAAATCCTAAGTTTCATTGAAATATTTGAAAAAAGTCAGATTTTGAGGCAGTTTTGAGATTTTTGTGACAGACCCTAGTACTGGAGGTACCCTTAATAATGGACCGATCAAGTCCATTCTCGAACTTGTCCTTACTCATGTCCCCGTGAGCACGCATACCAAATTTTGTCAAGATAGCTCAACTCCTTCGATAAGATAACTGTATACAGACAGACAGACACACAGACAGACAGACGGACAGACAAACGGACATGTGTAAATCAAATCTCCTGGTGACACTGATCATTTCTATATACATTTTGTATGGTCTATCTCGACTGGTTCGGGTGTTACACACAACCACACAAACGCAATATACCCTCAACACAGAGTGTGTCGGGTATAATGAAGGCATTATCCTCTTCCCATAAAGAGAATATTTCCTCATCATTAAATCGAAAATCGTGTTTTTTGAGATATGATATTCTTGAAGTAAAGGTGAGATGACACTACGTGTGCAATGCACGAATATTTGCTCACTGACGTCATAAATATTGCACACGTAATGAAATCGACGAATAATTTGTTTGCTCAAAATAATTCTTACAATATTTTACAAAAAAAAAGTTTGCGTTGCACGCGTAATGTAATCAATCCAAATTTCAACTGCACAAACATTTTGTAAAAATATGTACACGTGAAACTGTTTCCTCATACAGTACAATCTGCTGAACATTTGTTTTTTTTGTGTGAGGTTAGAACACAGCTTAGGCAAATGCTTAAATACTGTCATTACTTTTAGTTTTAGAGATTTCGATTATCTTAACTGTCTCTGAAATCTCTAAAGTTGGACATTATTTTCATTGCAATCTTTTAAAAACGAAACCTAGTAACATTGCGCAATCAGCATGTGTGATTTGTCCATATTTTGTGCGAGAAAATGTTGTGTGCAATTATTATTCAGATGTGTCACACATTTTTTGAGCAATTATGTGTGCATTGCACACGTAGTGTAATATCCTGAGCAAATAAATGTGCTTCAAATTTTATTTGTTTCAGATGTGTCACACATTTTTTTGAGCAATTATATGTGAATTTCACACGTAGTGTCATCTCACCTTAAGTTAGCGATATGTTTTTTGTAAATTAATAAGCTTAAAAGCTTATTAAAATAATGAAAAGAAAAAAAAATTGTTTGAAATCAGTAATTTGAGAATAAGCCTGTTGGTTGACGTTCAAGAAATTTGTGACGTTCAAGAGGTAACAAGTGTGGGTATACATCCATAATTTTTAATCAGAATCAGTGTAGACGTCGGTATATATTGGATTAGCTTAGCTTTTTTGTATGCTTAGCTTTTTATTTTAACGAATTTTCGTAATTTGGAGCTATTTAACAGGTTGGCTGATAAGTCCCCGGTCTAACAAAGAAAAACACATTTTTTTGTCAAAATTCGTTTTTATTATTCAACATAGTTCCCTTCAAGAGCGATACAACGATTATAACGACCTTCCAATTTTTTGATACCATTTTGGTAGTACTCCTTCGGTTTTGCCTCAAAATAGGCCTCAGTTTCGGCGATCACCTCTTCATTGCAGCCAAATTTTTTCCCTGCGAGCATCCTTTTGAGGTCTGAGAACAAGAAAAAGTCGCTGGGGGCCAGATCTGGAGAATACGGTGGGTGGGGAAGCAATTCGAAGCCTAATTCATGAATTTTTGCCATCGTTCTCAATGACTTGTGGCACGGTGCGTTGTCTTGGTGGAACAACACTTTTTTCTTCTTCATATGGGGCCGTTTTGCCGCGATTTCGGCCTTCAAATGCTCCAATAACGACATATAATAGTCACTGTTGATGGTTTTTCCCTTCTCAAGATAATCGATAAAAATTATTCCATGCCCATCCCAAAAAACCGAGCCCATTACTTTGCCAGCGGACTTTTGAGTCTTTCCACGCTTCGGAGACGGTTCACCGATCGCTGTCCACTCAGCCGACTGTCGATTGGACTCAGGAGTGTAGTGATAGAGCCATGTTTCATCCATTGTCACATATCGACGCAAAAACTCGGGTGTATTGCGAGTTAACAGCTGCAAACACCGCTCAGAATCATCAACACGTTGTTGTTTTTGGTCAAATGTGAGCTCGCGCGGCACCCATTTTGCACAGAGCTTTTTCATATCCAAATATTGATGAATGATATGACCAACACGTTCCTTTGATATCTTTAAGGCCTCTGCTATCTCGATCAACTTCATTTTACGGTCATTCAAAATCATTTTGTGAATTTTTTTGATGTTTTCGTCGGTAACCACCTCTTTCGGGCGTCCACTGCGTTCACCGTCCTCCGTGCTCATTTCACCACGCTTGAATTTTGCATACCAATCAACTATTGTTGATTTTCCTGGGGCAGAGTCCGGAAACTCATTATCAAGCCAAGTTTTTGCTTCCACTGTATTTTTTCCCTTCAGAAAACAGTATTTTATCAAAACACGAAATTCCTTTTTTTTCCATTTTTTTCACAATAACAAAAGTTGCTTCACAAAAGACGCTCTATCTCACAAACTAATTGACTTACAGACGTAAAATTTTGACACGAATCATTTGAAGGTTGCCACTATATAAAAATAGTATGCATTTAATACTAGCGACGCCATCTATGTGTCAGACCGGGGACTTATCAGCCAACCTGTTAGGTAAAGTCAAGAAAATATTCTGACCTAAAAACCGTAAGAATTTTCCAAACTTTCGACCTGTTTTGTTTTTTGGGAGTGTCTGTCGCAAAAATCCCAAAAACTGCCCCACAATCGGAGTTTTTCGAAATACTTCAATGATATTTGGAAGTTAACTTAAATTAAAGTCACGATTAAAGTTTCGAAAATTGTAAAAGCGGGTGTGCCAAGGTGGCGGTTAGTCCCAATTGACCGTAACTCCCTCGCTTGATTTTCTTGCCTTAAAAAATGTATGTTATAAAATTCTCGATGTAGAACAACTTCTGTTCTGGGTTTTTTTTTTTTTTTTTATAGGTGACAGTATCAGAGGCGAATTGAGCGAAAGTGAACTCCTATTCAAACCTAGAAAAGGAAATTTTGGACTTACAGGTTTTTAATTTGAAGCCCCTTGGAACATTTTAAAAATTATGGACTCATAAAAATTCGCATGGAGGCGGAGACAATAACCTTTTTCCGGTTGCGGTTCAACTCCCAGCTGAATCGTGAATGTGTGTTATGTCTGACTTTTAAGCCCGTCACACTCTCTGTCGAGGATATGCTAAATTTGTCCGTACGTGCGTGATGCACAGAAAAACACAAAATAAGTACAGTAATGATCACCGTCGCCAGCAGAATCGATTTGCCGCACGATCAGCTAAGTGTATGCCTTTCTCTACTTACACAGTTTTCTTATCGATGGAATTCAGCTATCTTCATGAATATTGCAATGCTGGGACATCAGAATTAACGAGTTCGGGAATGAGTTTGATCGGACTGTTTTACAGGCTTAATAGAGTGGTAATAGTGAGCGTATTCTCAAAAATAGTTTCCTGATTAATTTTTCTTAGTAGGTGCATGCTCCGAGTATATTTTACTATCAGGCGCGCCTAAATGTAATACCCTTAGATGTTTTAATTCATCTTGACATTCGAGAAAAAAGAAATTAATCAATGAATGCAATATACTTTTACTAAAAATGATACGAAAATTTTGACACCATGAAGTGGAAGTTGCTTCGACGCCCTGGGAATAAATAGTTTTGTACTCTTTTGTCGCGCCTCTTCTTGTTCAGTTTTGTTCGTGAAAACTTTCCACTGTTCACGGAAATTAGTTTTCATTTTAGTTTTTTTTTCATTTTTTTTTTTCAGCGTTTCTGAGGAAAAACTTTGTGAGGCGTAAATATGAAACCCGCAGCGTATTCAGTTGTTTTCCTTTACATTTTTCCATAACTTGGTATTTTCCTTTTTCATATTATTGTTTCTTGCATTTGTGTTTACATTGCTTTTCTCGTTTTGCCAGTGATATTTTTCTCCTTTTCTTTTTTATACACTTTCTTTTTTTATTTTGTCATGTCTTTCTTTTTCTCTGGCTTGCCTGGAATGCGTGCCGAAGTTCTGTTGCGTTCGCCGGAGCCTTATGGAATTGATGTTTCCTTGTCGCGTTCTTCCATCTCATGGTTCTTTGCTTCAGAATTTCCTTTGATGCAGTTCAGGTTCTTTTCATGCAGTGCTTCCGTATATATTTATTTTTTTTTAACCCAGAAAAACTAATTAAGATTTTTCTCTGTGTGTTTTAATTTTTTTTTTGTTTTTGTTGTCATGAACTTTGAGCACCACATTGGCAAAGACTTCAGATACCACCTAATTCACTCGGTGATTTCAAGAAACTCGAATGTTGAAGAAGGGAGATAGCGAAAGGATTTCTTTGTGCCTACCTATGTTAAGCGGGTCGGACACACTCCATTGTGGATTTTGCGATAACTGTCTGCAATGATATTACTTACTTCAGGACTTTTCAGTCCTTCTGTCAATTTGATTTTACTGTCCTTATGCGTGGTTGGCAATTAGCAAACGTGGATGGAATAGTTTTCCTGAAAGAACTTGCAAACCAGTGTAAATTATTATTTTTCGTTTAGCTAGATTGACTACAAATTGATTTTAAATCGATCTGAAAAAGTGTGGCCGAGAATTAAGTTTCTTTTTTTTTACTTTTATTTATGGCTATATCTCGTCGGCCGTTTAATTTTTTCCTTCGATGTTAACGACGAAATTTTAGCCTTGGACATGGAGAATAGAACTTAAGCATTACCTGGATTTGTCTGTAGGATTTGGCAGTTTTTTATTCTTGTTTGTTATTTTTTACACAAATTCACCTGATATGACTATACGGAAAAATCATATTGATGCATATCAATCACAGCTATACCCGAGAAGTATGCAACATTTTTTTTTGATTTCCTATTTTTAAGGATGTTGCATTCGGCTAAGCGTATTGAAACTTAACATACTTAATCTTGGTATAAAACTTTATTTTCGTGCAATTTATTGAAGCTGTTCGCATATCTGGAACAACAAAAAACTTGTCATGAAAAAATATCCTTCGACGGGAGCATGTATTGGTTTTAGTAAAATTGTTTGAAAAATATTTTTGTAATATTTTCTGAGCAATTTACGATATATGGGCTTCTGAATGAACATTCTATCTTTAAAATTGTCTTAGATATGATTTTTTAACATTTTTCTCTAAAAAGGGGGGTTTCAAGGACTATAGGAGATTGAGAGCCAAAACTTCGCCCAAAGTAAATGGTTTGCATTGACCTAAATAGCAAAACAACTTCCGTCGAAATAGATTTCGGGGGCCAAATCACTATACTTATAGTGCTATACCCTTTGCAAAAATATACAGGTTGTCTCGTGCGGAAGTGATCTTTTTTATGGGATGGTAGGCCAAGATGAACAAAAAAAGCACTTCCGCACAGGACACCCTGTATATTTATATCTTAATTAAATCAATTAAACGATGAATATAAATTTTCATTATATTGCAAGAACTTCTTGTATTTCTCTCCGCAAGATATAGTTATGAAGCGATCCCACTGTGTGACGTATTAATTGGCCTGTCACACGTGAATTAGCGAGGCGACTTTTTTTCCATTTGTTAAGGGAAAAGATGATCATAAGAATCCGGTTCTAGACTGTTTCTTTTATCGCATCGGTACTCGAAAAGTCGCCTCTTCTCTCTGCAACCATTCTCGCATTCGCACTGAATCAATCAATATTATCGTGAGAATAATTTTAATAATAAGAAAAATTCTTATTTAACTTTCATTCATCTGCGAGTGCGTTGCAAAAGAAAATTACTCTGTATTGATGGAATGAGCGAAGAATATTCCTGGTAGGAAAACCGCTGCGGGTGCAATACGCTATTTTCATTTGTTCATAATTATAGCACAGCGATTACGAGTTTCTTCTCCTTCTGCTGCACGCCCATATCCGCGTCCACACCAACAATAACACCAACATCCACATCCACCTTCACTATGGCAATGGGCCATTGCTTTTTGTCCTTGTTTCTGTGACAAAATAAAAGATAAAAGCATTTTATGTCCGCTCACAGCGCTATAATTATTTGTATTTTTCTTGAAGCTCGCTTCCTTTTTTTTTTTTTTTTTTTTTTTTGGTTTCTTGAAACAATTTCTTTTTCCTTTGAGCCTGCTTGTGCCTGAAAAATTGTTATAACTGCCGTTTTGACTATACCACTGGCGTATGGATAATCTGAAATACCCCAAAGAAGATAAATTACTTTTTCTTTTTGGTTTTTCTTTGTTTATTTTTGTTTTGTCGCTGTTTTTTGTTTTATCTTTGGCTTTGTGGTTTTGTTTCCGTTTAAATTTGCAAGGACGAAATAAATTAATTGATATGCAGATTTGATGAATTGATTTTTCAAACCATCAATTACCAGTGACTCTTGATATATTGGTATGCCAAAAAAGGGGATCGATTCTTTTTCATTAGGCTGAAGGTTAATGCAGAAAGGCTGCTAATTGTTTTTTTAATTACTCAGAATTTTATAAGGACTTCCGCCAAACCATGACATTGGTGATCGTTATTGGGTTAAAATACTCATCGAAAAAAAAAGGTTCGTGCTTCCGTATGAATGATTAGACTGACAGTCGAAAATTGATGGGAGTTTCCTGGCCTCAAAAATCGTTCAAAATATCTTAAACAAATTCTTGGCGAATCAAAATCTTGAAATGGTAAAACGGTTCACATAATGTCACACAGCAAAAGCAATTTTAAATCAATTTTTGAGACTTTTCTTTTTGCGTCCTTTGATAACTTTGACATATCCCTTTTATTTTAACCCTTCAAATTTTAATGGACAAATTGTCCACACAAATTGTCCTTTTGCGAACATCGCACTTATTGTATCTTCATTGTCAGTTAAATCCATTTTGAGCTAATCTGAGTTGAGTTAAGTTTAGTTTAACAATCGTTTTTGTTCCTGTTTGCCGTTCGAATTGTTTTATTCGAGAGATTATGATTTGTGTGCTATTTGCATCGGTGCCTAGGGATTTTTTGAGGAGAACTTTCATGTGAAAATCCATGAACAAAATCCTATTTCCATGTTCGATGAATGATTCGATTTTGGATTAGTTTTATGGAAATTTGGACTACGACTCTAAATGTGATATCGCACCCCGTCAGAGACACATTTCGAAATTTGTAATTTTTGCAGAAATCGCGAAAAACAAAATGTATTTACGGAAAAAATGACGTTTTTGTGGCGTCGGTAGGTATCTATCTGAATGTCTTTCGGATCTGCACCCTATTCACCTATCTCCCGAAATTTTCAGTCCCGAAAGTGTCCACTTGAAAGAGAAAGTACACTGTAATATTTACCGAGTTCTGGAATTCGGGACTTAAGGACTACTCACGTAAGATTCGCGTCCGTATCGAAATGCCCACATGTCAGTTGAACGGATTACAGTGTGCTCTCTCCTTGCGAACACTCCTCCTAAGCGGACATCCCTCTTAAACGGAAACTTTTAGGGAATGCGTTAGTATTCTTTCTTCTCAAATAGTTTCCTCTTAAGCGGACATATTATTCGGTCCCGTAGGTGTCCGCTTAAGAGAGAATACACTGTTAAGCATTGTTTCAAACTGCATTCCTATACCTGTATATTTTTATAATGTTGTGGGGACAAATTTATCCTTTATGCATTAATATCTTAAAGTTTTTCTATTAATATCTTATATTTTGAGCAAAAATATATTTTGCCAATATTCACAGGTACCTCTATAATAAAAAGAAAAAAAAAAAAAAAAAAACAACAATATAACATGTCCTTGCGCGCCACTTTTTGATAAACATAACTTTATTTACCAAAGGAATATTCCTTTTTGGGACGCATGCATCGTTCTGCGAATTCATCTTCATTTCGTTATAAATATGTCTGGGTTTTCTCCCCGAAAGTCACAAGTACAATATTGATATTGATGCTCTAAAGTATTCATAAGCTGAAAACTGGAAGAAGAGCTTCTTCTACTTTCGTTATTGAACTTTCAACTGAAATGGAAAATGAATGCCAATGGGAGATTGGATCTCTTTTTTGCATTTTTAATTTTCCATATTTTCTTGTAAGACCCATAAGAGAATATGGTAAGACTCGCTTCGCTAAAAGTATCTACATTTGAAAAGAAAATTGTATTGCAAAACACAGCCAAAAAAAAAAAAGAGCACACCGAATCCTTTGGACTTGAAATTCAATTTCATTCGGTTATTCGAAAAATTAGATTTCATTTCAGTTTATTGAATAAATTTTAGGGTCCTGGATCGATATTATAGCGAGTTATTTTAGTTTGAGGCTATGACTTTGAATACGTCAATTGTAAATGACTTCAATCAGCTAGTAGTTAGTCAGTCAGTCAGTTATTCAGTCAAGATATTCAAACGAAATCAGACGAACGCAGCTTGTGTCATTCGACATGACAGCGTCAATAACAACCTCTCGCTTATAGCTTGAGTGATATTCTCCTTGGCACTGTTTGTTATCAAAATACATATAATTAATATCAAAAATTCGCACGCGTTTGCAATTAAATCAATATTGGAATGTAATCAAGCATGTGAAATTGCGTGAACTAATACCTGGAGTTCAATTCAGTGCTTGACAGGACTGGAAATGTGCAGAATTATTGTTTTTTCTTTTCTTTTTATGCGACAATAAGACTCTTCAAGAAATGAAATTGGTGCTATTCATTGAAAAAGATAGTGTTTCATTTCGACGAATTTTTCTTCTTTGGATTATTTGATATTTAGTGATGTAATTCGAACTTCTAAGCAGCGATTTTTTTTACTTCAAGGACCTGCTTTAATTTTGGACGCTTCTTTGAAAATTTGATTCTTTTAATGCAGTTTGGTGAGAAGAACTTCAAAGTTTCTTTGCGAACATCCCGAAAAGGCATAGAGCGTGTATATGTGCGTGTGTGTCCGAGACAGTCAGAAACACAACAGTTTATATCATTCGTTCCATGTGAATTGAACACATCATTGACACTGCGGAGGGGCCGCTGCATTCGCGTTGTCAGCATCCACACGTACGCAGTCCTGCATCTCTAAGCAACGCCGAATATTGAGTTCGAGTTCGAGTGCTTCCGAAAAACTTTTTTCCTTATTTCGATACACCCACCCGGACCCCCACTTTTATTTCGTGTTGCTATAACTTCGACAATGAATGCCATCGATGCTTTTAAAATCCCATTTTTGTTTGATTTTTCATTTGAAAAAATTTGTTGTCCTGTTTCTTTGTTTTTTTTTATATATACTTTTCTTTGTTTTATTAGTTTTTCTTTTTTTTAGCTTTCTCGAATCGAAAAAGCTGTCAATGTTGATAGCTCGCATCCATTTCCTTCACCTTTTGAGCTTTGTCGCCTTCGCATACTGAAAATTACTTGCCCTCTCATTTCCCATTTTGTTTTGGATTTGTTTTGTTTTTGCTTTTGTTTTTGCCCCTTACAGAGCTCTTCATATTTTTTTTTTTTTTTAGCCCAGCTTTCGTCGCTTGTCAACTGTTTTTTATAAACTTCCCATTCGAAACTTTGGTAATTAACACTTTTGTCTAGTCGGTTCGCAAGTGCATTGCTCAATTTAAGGTGCGCTCCGTCCTTCGTCCTTTTGCGAACATCGCACTTATTGGATCTTCATTGTCAGTTAAATTTATTTTGAGCTAATCTGAGTTGAGTTAAGTTTAGTTTAACAATCGTTTTTGTTCCTGTTTGCCGTTCGAATTGTTTTATTTGAGAGATGATGATTTGTGTGCTATTTGCATCGGTGCCTAAGGATTTTTTAAGGAGAACATTCATGTGAAAATCGGAACAAAATCCTTCTTTCTTGTTCGATGAATGCTTAGATTTTGATGACCCTTATTGGTTGAATGTTGCAGTTATTATGTGAAAAAATGGCGATTATGCAGCATTTAAACGTCGGAGCTCTTTACTCTCGATGGGCCCCACGGCCGAGAATCTAGCACTCGCAATTATCGATCTCTTTTCGTTACTCAGTTTTGACGACCAGTGAAATTTTAATTTATTGTAATTTTATTCGACAGGCTTCTTTGGTCTGAACGTGCTATTCGCCTTATGTGATTCAATATGTTCATTGCGAAATGGTACAATTTTGAAGAAGAACTTAAAAGTTCCATGAAACTCATCACACATTAGTCATAAAAAAGAAAAAAAGAAAAAAACGCAGCAAAATCCTATGCATTTTGCGAATGTTAAAATCTTAAACCGTATCGGTTAAGATTTGTTCGAGTTACCTTCTGGTAAGCTCAAAGAAAAGTTGTTTCGAGATAATAGCCTTAAAAGTTTTCAGGAGTATACCTAAGAGTCGTTGCAGCAGAATTGAAAATTTGGAAATTCACACATTTTGACTTCCGTATTTCGAAATAATATCATTTTGAAGAATCTAAAGCACCAAGAAAATTTATTTCGATTTTCTTTTTAAATTTCGGAAGTACCCCTTAAGAATAAAGGTAAAAAGAATAACTTCTTGAGTGACTTCTATGCGAGGACCAACGTTTTCCAATCAAAAGCTGATCGATGATCGATAACTTTATAAGCCGCACAATAAAGGAGTTCAAAACAGACAATCTCTGTATGTACCTAAGTAATTAATAGGGTTCGGGATGGACACAATGAAATGGGATCTCGAGGCTTCAGGACTTATCTCAGATGATGGAACTGACAGAATGAAATGGAGGAACTGAGCGCGTTTTGTAGACTCTGGGATGGGCCGGGAAACTTTACCTATTTTCTACCGGCTGTTCGATTTTTCGAACAAAATTAATGTCGTATTGTTGTTGTCGGTAGAAAATGCGTTAAAAAAGCAAGATGAAGGAAAATTAATAGGTTTCGAGAAAATGCCCTAAAAATAACAAAAATTGCTGTGAAAGTGAAAGTTGAAGTGTCGATATTAATGTTTCTAGAAAATGGTCTTAAAGCTTCTAATGACCAACAAATCGTTTTCCAAAATTTTTTTCTGTGTAGATATTTTATTAACATTACCTTGAATTAAAGTTTTAATTGGAAGAAACCACCTCAAAGTAAAATATTCTTAATAGGCTTAAGACCATTTAACAGACCCTTAAGGATATTTTCCATGGCATCTGGAGATTCTACCAGAATTTTTTGTTTTCATTGGTTCTAACCCAATTGAATCATCGCCTCGAATAACGTTGTAAGCGACAAGTTTCACATTTTTGGAAATTTGTCATGTTGAGAAATGTCCAAGAGTTGACCAAATAAAAATACTTTTTTGATAGCTCAAAGGCCTAAAGTGTTATTGACAGTGAAAGTCCGAAAAATAGGTTCAAAAATTTGTCGCTTACAACGTTATTCGAGGCGATGATTCAATTGTCTTCATTTTTAGAGTAATTTTTACGGAGAACTAGTAAAATATATAGTTTCATGGCCGTACCTACGTATGAGTATTGAAACCTCAACACTGAATGTGACGTTCATCATACGACCTGTTGGACCGAAAACTTAATTGCATAGGTACAATTAATCATAATTTTTGAAAATACATTATTGCGTCATATACTCAGATTGTGCTTTCGTTTCACTCGAATTCCTTCGTTGAAAATGCCTTCGTACACATTATTTCCGTTTCCTTTGAAGTTGCCGAAATATTCTCGAATCTTATGTATGCCTATCTCTGTTGGGATTTAACCCTTGCAATGCGTATGTTACATACGGGGAGTTTGTCAACTGAATTTAAGAAAAATTGGTACTTGCATATCGAACGGTTTCCAATTTCAAAGAGTCTCAACTGAAATTTTGGTATTTTTATAACCTAAAATTGCACGATAACTTGTCCTTTTAAACAACATACTTGAATTTATTCACAAAGGTCTGTATAAAGCGCGAAATGCAGCTATAGTTTTAAATGTTCCTTCAACAAGACAATCAAGTTAAAATAGAAAAATACGTGCCTTTCTTACAAAAAAAAAAAAAATGTGATCTAAGAATCCCGTCGGTTCCTTGCATGCCATCGAAATAATTGATCCGGTTTTAGTCCCTGCAGTGATTTTCTTAAATTCAACATTACAAAATACAAAAACTTTTTGTGTCTGGGGGAATACATTAGCAATTTATTTCAAACGACGTTTTTTTTTTCTTTTTGATCTTTCAAAGGAAAATCCGTCTTTAATGGGTTAAAATAGTTCTTCACTCTCATAATGATAACATGTCGAATTGTCCGTCTGCCCATCCATCCATCTTTCCATCCACTCTTCATTATCTACATTGTTTTCACCGTTTGTCACTGTTTTTGTTGTCCCTATGTTTGGCTTATCAAAAACATATTTTCGGTCGAGAATTTCCCTATGAAGTCATGGTGCTCCTAAGGCTTCTACAGCTGCTGCTGCTTCTACCTGTCATGCTTGTCGGTGATATTCTTGGAAAACAATTTTTGCAATTTTTGTTGCACATTTTAGACATTTTCTTTCACCTCTTTTTTCTCTCTCTCCCTTTTCGGACCATTTTTTATTTTGTTTTTTATTGTCTCTGTTGAATTTTTGTCGGCAAAAATGCGACTATGAAATTTCCTTTTGAATTTTTCGCTTCGACTCATGTGAGCTCTCTCTAGGGATGGGGGGAGGAAAAAAAAAATTGTATCAAAAAACGTTAGAGTGACCTACCAGTTGTAGGAACGTAACTCTTTGTTTTCAATTTTTGGGTTCTTTTTTGGGCTCTTTCGTCTTTGCATAAAAAAATTCGACTGCAAATACGAGTAGATAGGTTTCTTGATCGTTTTTATGAAAGAGTTTTGGTTTTTTGCCTCAGTTATTGTGAAAAATGGTGAGATGTTTTCACAGAGTGCTGCGCTGCTAGCCGTTTTTAACATCGAAAGCCACAAAAATCCACAAACGAACATTTAAAGTTCATATAGTAATTTGCGATGAGGATTTAAAATTTCTGTTTTTAATTGAAACAAAAATGAAACGTTTCCATTTTCATTCTGTGCTACACATTTTATTTCTTTAATGAAAAATTTGCCAAAAGGCAAATTCGTACTTTGGACTTTAACAAGCTAACAATAGTTATACAAAGTTTTGTTTGATATGCTTTAAGTAGAACATTTTTTTTGTTTTTATTTATGAAAAATTTTAAGGCACAACTTTTCTGTGGGTCAAAAGTAGAAAAAACTCCGAATGCATACATAATTACGATGTCTATTCAATAGCAGTGGCTTACAAAACTCGGGATTTTTGCGAGGGCAGTGTTAAAATGTTGATTTCGAGTTCATTAGCCTGATACGCCATAATTCTTTTGTTTCTCAATCGATCTTGGTCAAATCAAATTTTCAATATACTTCAAGCAATTGTCTTTTATGCGAAGCTAAGTTAAAAATCTAAACAAATTTTTAGTACTCAAAAATTCAAATGAAGTTGTGTAAATTAGGATTAAAGCTTTAAATCGCTTTTACTATATAAGTTGTCGTTTATTCAAAAACTAAGTAATCGATTTGTAGAAACGATGTATCATGTCTAAGGTTATGTATCTGGCTTTTGACTTAACAGGTTGGCTGATAAGTCCCCGGTCTGACACATAGATGGCGTCGCTAGTATTAAATGCATATTATTTTTATATAGTGGCAACCTTCAAATGATTCGTGTCAAAATTTGACGTCTGTTAGTCAATTAGTTTGTGAGATAGAGCGTCTTTTGTGAAGCAACTTTTGTTATTGTGAAAAAAATGGAAAAAAAGGAATTTCGTGTTTAGATAAAATACTGTTTTCTGAAGGGAAAAAATACAGTGGAAGCAAAAACTTGGCTTGATAATGAGTTTCCGGACTCTGCCCCAGGAAAATCAACAATAATTGATTGGTATGCAAAATTCAAGCGTGGTGAAATGAGCACGGAGGACGGTGAACGCAGTGGACGCCCGAAAGAGGTGGTTACCGACGAAAACATCAAAAAAATTCACAAAATGATTTTGAATGACCGTAAAATGAAGTAGATCAAGATAGCAGAGGCCTTAAAGATATCAAAGGAACGTGTTGGTCATATCATTCATCAATATTTGGATATGAAAAAGCTCGGTGCAAAATGGGTGCCGCGCGAGCTCACATTTGACCAAAAACAACAACGTGTTGATGATTCTGAGCGGTGTTTGCAGCTGTTAACTCGCAATACACCCGAGTTTTTGCGTCGATATGTGACAATGGATGAAACATGGCTCTATCACTACACTCCTGAGTCCAATCGACAGTCGGCTGAGTGGACAGCGATCGGTGAACCGTCTCCGAAGCGTGGAAAGACTCAAAAGTCCGCTGGCAAAGTAATGGCCTCTGTTTTTTGGGATGGGCATGGAATAATTTTTATCGATTATCTTGAGAAGGGAAAAACCATCAACAGTGACTATTATATGTCGTTATTGGAGCGTTTGAAGGTCGAAATCGCGGCAAAACGGCCCCATATGAAGAAGAAATAAGTGTTGTTCCACCAAGACAACGCACCGTGCCACAAGTCATTGAGAACGACGGCAAAAATTCATGAATTAGGCTTCGAATTGCTTCCCTACCCACCGTGTTCTCCAGATCTGGCCCCCAGCGACTTTTTCTTGTTCTCAGACCTCAAAAGGATGTTCGCAGGGAAAAAATTTGGCTGCAATGAAGAGGTGATCGCCGAAACTGAGGCCTATTTTGAGGCAAAACCGAAGGAGTACTACCAAAATGGTATCAAAAAATTGGAAGGTCGTTATAATCGTTGCATCGCTCTTGAAGGGAACTATGTTGAATAAAAAAAACGAATTTTGACAAAAAAATGTGTTTTTCTTTGTTAGACCGGGGACTTATCAGCCAACCTGTTATATATGGACATTTCAGATAACCAGAGAGATATCTTCGAACTCTGCAAAACGCTTTCTAATTACAAATAAAAAATAAAATAAAACAAGTAAAGAAGTTTACATCGGCTAAGCCGATTGCACACATACCTTTTCCTCAGCCTGAAATATGTTAAAACATTACCTTAGCAATAATTCCTGCCGTTTTCGTTAATCTAGCATGGATATCTATTTAAACCTTATCTGTACTTTGATTTAGCTTCTAAAACTGGAGATTATTATTAAGCACAAAATTTTCGCGGATGGTGGGCATGGTAAAGTTTTAGCCGTTAGATGGTATTATATCTAGCTGCGGAATCCTCAATTCAAAATAGTGAAAATCAAATTTTTGCGAATTTCGCAAATTGTGGTCATGGTCAAAATTTAACCTTAAGTGACGACTTTATTTGGCGGCAAAATACACAATCAGAAGAAGCAAAAAAATCATTTTTGTATACAGATATGAGAATAAGAGAAAGAGTGTTTTTTTCTAATGTGTAGGATGATGACCATAGTTATAGCGATGTCGCAATTTTTTTTCAGCGAAAGCTTAAGTCTACATAGTAGCTATACACACACCAAAATTTTAATAAGCTGGGATGTATAGTAAAAAAGTTATCCACGAAAAACGTACAAAATCTTGATTTTTGAAACTTCTGAGCCACTTCCCACGACCCAAGAAGGGACTACGAAAAAAATTTGTATGAAGTTTTTCGGACATTTACCTGCTTCAAGTCCATGCCAAATTTTAATATGATATCTTTAATGGCTTAGGAATAAATTTTGAAAAACTAAAGTGTGACCGACAGACAGACAGACAGACAGACAGACATACATACAGACAGACATGGCTATATCGACTCCTATTGTCACCCTGATCAAGAATATATATATATATGTCTATTTCTATCGCGACTCCTTTGGTATGTTACATACTCCGTGCCAAACTTAATATACCCTTTCTTTCGGAAAAGGTATAAAAATACTAAAGCATTCTTTAAAAGTGTCCGTTTAAGAGCGATGCCCGCTTCAGAAAGTTTCCGCTAGGAGAGAGTACACTGTAGATAGTTTTATGAACCCTTATCCTCTATAGATGGGTCGTAATCGCCCAAACCGTTTTTTAAGTCGTATTATTTTTCCAACCAACCTTATGTCCGAACCATTCAAATAATCAAAGAGATGTTCGAAGTGCCATAAATTTTTCTCTTGAGTTTGTTTTGGGATTAATATTTCATGCCGTGAGTGGTAACTTTTTTTTTACATATTTTTGAAAACAGTCAAAGGGTAAAGCAAAGAAAACTCTTAAGGAATCTGAAAGTTCTTGATATTCCTATGACTAGCTTTTGCAAATACAACAGATACAATTTTCTTTATTAGTGATCCCGATTTAGGCACTCTCTCCAGTTCTGTCAGAAATGAATCAGAAATGAAAAACTTCATATAAAAAAACACTTCAGAAAATTTCTGATTCATTTCTGAAGCGTTTTTTATATGAAGTTTTTCATTTCTGACAGATCTAGAGAGAGGCCCTTAGTTTAAAAAATGTATTTCAGCGATGCCTTTTTTTTTTTTTTTTTGTTTTTTTGTTAACTACTTATGTATAATTTCATAGAAATTCTATTGCTCACAATCATTGCTAACAGAGTTGTTCAAATTTTAAAACTTTGTATGACCATAATTTAGATAAAAATAAATAAGTAGAGCAACTGAGGATACCTATTGAAATGCTGCACTTGAAGGTACGAGTATAGGAAAAAATTGTGAAAACTACAAGCTTCAATGAACTGTTGTGGAATTCCAATGGAAAATGTAGGCTTTTCTAGCTTGTTGAATGAGATGTGTTTTTATGGTTTTATATTGCATTGAAATGGCCAGAAGTATGAAATTTTTGCCAGAAAAAAAAGCTTGAAAGTTCAAAGGATTTTTTGTTAATAATTCTTCACTCTTTTTAATGTGAGAGAGAAAAAAAAAACTCGTATGTTAGAGTGCAAATTTTAATTGATTGAAAAAGTAAAGTTATGACTTGAAAAATCGGCATTTTTGATCGACAAAAATCGCAATGCAGTCATGTTTTGTTGCCTCTTCCAATTAGTGAAAAATGAAAGAGCGGTGTCTTATTTTTTTTGCTTCCAAAAAAAAAAAAAAAAAAAAAACTTTTACACAAGTCGTCTTTTATGCTGTACGAGTACGTTTAAGAATAAAAAGCATAGCATACTTTCAGGAAATGATACTTGAAACGATGAAATTGCTTTAAAAATATCTGCCAAGCCCATCCCACAGTGTGGGATGCCTTTTTTTAGCATTGCTCTTTATCAAATACCCTTAAAATTTTAGTACTCCTGCTGACGATGAATACAGAAATACACATACATATTTTCAAAAATGAACAGATAAATGTGATCGAATAAATCCTAATATTTACATTTCATGGAGTAAAGAATTTCAATGTTTTCTATAATTTTATTGTAAAAGTCGCCATCGAATCCATTATCGAATCGATATTTTTGTCAGTTTCCCTTGACTTCGTTATCACCTCAATTATTGCCATTCCCCATATTTTCCGCTCCAGTGACAAGACGATACCAGTTCTGTATGATCTATCCTCAATTCGAGTCTTTAATGCCGCAATTAGCCTTTTCCTCACAATTACACCTTCCTTATCCCTCTGTTCTTACTCCTACAAAAAAAATGTCTTGCTTTAATATTAAATAAATTGAAATTGAAAAGAAAAACAATTATTGTTTGTAGGCAGAACAGTTGATCTTTCACAAGCCTTCTCCTTACCCTGGTCTCATTTGCTATGTCTTTACCGATGTCTCTAGTTAATTAGACTCTAAGTAGCAAAAGGAAAGCTTCTTAGGAATTTTTTAAACAGGAGGATTTTCACTTTAAATAAATTCATATCCCTGGTCAGAAAAGGCACTGCAACACACTTGTTGGTAACCGCAAGTCGGCATCGCTGCCAACTATGGTAAGAGGTTTAAAGCTTCCTCCCTGAGGAGATTGTTTGAAGGATGCTGCTCAGTTGTTTATACTCTTCATTACTGCTTATTCACATGAACAATGAGAGCTTAAAAGGAAACAATTTTCTCACTTTCTTCGGAACGATGCCAACCCATTGCAGAATTAATTTACAAAGAATATTTACCGAAGAAAAAAGTAATGCAAAGGATCGCTTAATACCGATTGTTTGCTTATAATTTGCCCGAAATAGCTTCTTTACAAATTTAAATTCCTTTCTATAAATATTAAAAGACTCTCTCTCTCTCTCTCTCTCTCTCTCGCCTTCTGTCTTTCTGTGCTTTTGTTTCTCTGGTTTGCAAAATGCAAAAATCACAATCCAAGCTTTAATTTATAATAAACTGAAAATTTCCTTCTTCGAACAATCGCTCAAATATTGAACTTTGCTTTGAAAATTCCTCATTTTAATTCCCCTTTTGGCTGTTAGAAGCAAATGCAATTAGGCATTCTACCACAGCCAGGACTTCACTTCACTTCACTTCAGTTCACTTCGCACTCTCTAAGAAGCGATGTGCAGTGGCAGTGCAAACAAGTTTCGAAATTAATTCGTGCCAATTGTATAAAAATCCTATTATTAAGTACAATCAGCCGAAGGTGGAGCTGTAGCCGGAGCCGGGGTCGGAGCCGAAGTCGAAGCCGACGCGAGTCGTACGCTTCACTGCCCTGTGCAGACAGACGCGATTCTCAGGCCCAGCAATCTATTATCTGAAAGCAACAGTCGAAAGATGGTTGAGCTGGAAGCAATAATTTCAACCAGCTGTGGCCTCGTTTTGCATATTCATTGGGCAAACAACGTAAGTTGATCTGTGAAAAAAAAAAAAAAAAAAAAAAACCCGTCGTTGAAAGATGGCTGCTTGCAATGGAGACGGCGCAGGAAGTAAGAAGCAGCGTGCTTGCAATGGAAGTGACCCGGAGAGTGGGAAGCAACGCGCTCCGAAAAAAGAAAAGAATATACTGATGCTGATGAGGAGGGAAACTATTTTTTTTTTGGCAACGCGAAATCGTTGAGTCGTGTTTCTCTTTCCTCGTTTCTTGTTGCTTGTTTCTTATTTCTGGCACTTGCATGCCTCGGTTAACCACATCGCTTATAAAAGACCACAAAAGCCGCTAAAGGAGCCATAGGACTTGAACTATTCCAACTGAGAGGAGGGATGTCACGGTTGCTTAAGGACTCAGTTTCCTTCGAAGAAAGGGCATTGAAGGCGCTCAGGTGCAGAGCAAAAGAAATTTCATCTGAATACAAAGCAAACCCGGAAATTATTTGCAACAAACATTCACGATGTTTCGCTGGCATTGTCTTCATAGCCCCCACCCCCGCTGCTCCATATCTCCCACTCTCTCTTATCCTCTTGCTTTTCCCTTTTTCGACGTTATATTTGGATGTTTTCTCGCAATTTTTTTTCATGCCTTTTTTTTCTGGCTCCAAGCATCCCCATCATTACTGTCATCATGAGCGTTGGTATGGCAATTTTATTTTTTCATTTTTTTTAGTCTTCGTTATTGTTGTAGGTCATGCCAAAGAACTTACGGAATTTTACTTTGTTTCTTTGCAAACCGCATAGTTAACTAGGTTTTTAGGGGGCACTAAAGCTGGTGATGCTGTGAGTACGTACTTTGGAAAATTTTGCAAATGCCATTTCTTAGTTACATTTTTGATGACTTACCTACTGTGTACTTGTTTGTTTGGCAAATTTTCAAAAGAGTTTTTCCCTTTATTGTTGCAGGCTACGATGTGTTTTCTTTCTCAAGACATAATGCGTTTCTGCATTTCCATGAATAATAATCATTTGCAATACCTCTTTATATTCTTCTTTTCTTTGAAGTCTTTGTTTATTTGATTATTTATTATATTATACATGTATATTTTTTAACATTAAGTTCTTCTCATTAAGCTCGCTTCAGTGATGAAAATCTTAAGCGTTAATTCTTAATGGCAGGATCGCCATCTTGAATTCCGTCCTACCTTATTTTTATACAATAATATATTAAAGGACAATAGCATACTTTGGTTAGTTTCCTCTTAAAAGAAGGAAGGTATTAAAAAAAACCATTCTAGAGCTTTAAGAAAGAATTATGAGAATCCACAGTAAAGCCTCTAAATTAGCCATTTTCATGTGCATTCTGAAAAAACAAATCTCAGATTAGTCGCAATAACGTCACAACTTTTTCGATCTAAAAAAAACATTTCTCCGCTAAGCTAAAACAAAACTTCAACGTTTCACGAAAAAAAATTAAATAAATAATAATAATAATAAATAAAATCGTCACTATTTGAGACTATCAACGGAAAGTTCTTTAGCTTTGCACATTCCCTATTCCACTACTCAAATTCCAATAGGAACGTTTTACAAAATCAACAACGAAACGAAAAAAGAGACTCATTTGTTTTGCGTTCTTAAGTCAAAGCTTCCAAAGCTTATGCTTTCAAAATGAAATATTCCCTGCTCTACTCTGACCTGTATGTGGACATGTGGATGTCCTGAACGAAAAACCAAAATAAACACCAAAAAAGCTTCCACTCGAGCAGCATTCAACACGTGACTAGCAAAACAGTTTCCAGCACATGGCCAACTCCCACATGCTGCCAGCTGCGGGCATTGCCAGTTGCGAATAAACGCGCAAGTAACTGAAAGAGAGCGCCAAACAGAATTGAGATGGAAAATTTGAGTCGTTTTCCGTAAGGATGCTGCCTCGTTGAGTGAATTCTTCGTATCTTAACGTTTGAGTCACACAAGGACATTTAATAACGTGTTGCTTCAACACGAGCACGACGTTGAGTACAACGACGACGTTGCAAAGCAAAAGCGAACGCTGCGCGAACGAGACTCAACAACACGAATGCCTTGGCTCAACCGAATTCGAACGAAGGAACACAACACAACACAACACCACACAACGCGACGCGACCGAAGCGACTCAACGCAACGCAACGCAACGCAACACAAAACGAGTGAGCTTAATCCGAAAAAGCTATAAAAGGGGCGTCCCTATTTAAAGGGGGACCATATATAAACTGCTCGGAACTATTGCGATAACGATTAACAATGAAGACTGCCTGACTGGCTGTTGGCTGCTGGCTGCCGTCTAGATTACTTTGAGTGCAAATTTTTGGACAGTAACAAGCATCAGTTGACTTGTGCCCACGCAAACGTGCAGTCGTGTCTAAACGACGGTTTCATACATTGAATTTTATTAGGTTTTTTTTATTGACTGTTAAATAAAAAATAAAAAATAAATTAAAAATTTAAAAAATTATCAACGCACGGAAAAAAGTCTTTTTTTTTATATATAAATAACAAAAACTTAATGGTCGACAAATATTTTTTTTAGTGTAAAAAGTAAATTTTGAAAAAATCGTAAGTCAAGAAATAAAAAAAAAATTAAAAATTAATAAACAATTACAAATTAAACTAAGCAAAATAATATATGGACATATTTTAAATAACAAACTGGGCCGAAGAAGGGCGCGGCGTACATAGGCTGCTTTCATTGTGTAATGCAATTTTGTCTTAAAACGCGCGAAATATAAAGCAACACAGCGCAACACTTGCATCAGAGCCAGCTTCGGCAATAGCCTCAGCAGCAGCAACGGCAGATAATGCCTAAAACTGACTTGACGTTCTTACTCCTCCGTTATAAAGGGGACGTTTAGAATTAAAAAAAAAAAAATTTTTTTTTTATTAAAAGAATGCAGTTAAAACAAAAATTCAAAAATTCTTTCTAAAAGATATATTTTCGACCGTTAAAATATTGTTCGGTGCGAGCACGGCATCGTATCGCATCCATCGTCTTTGCTGTTGCTGTAATGCTGCCGTCTGGCTGCAGCAGCGCACAGGACATGAAGGAAGATGAAGCCAAGCTGCACAGCCACACTGCCTTCCTGTCGTTGCATTCGTGGTTGCGCTCTTTTGCTGTTGCATTGGTGCTTAAATCGCATTGCTCGCACTGTGCCAGCCGCATTCGAATGCGTGACTTTATCACGGTTGTGCGCCGCGCTCTACAACGCTTCATTGTTTAATTGTCACGCATCATCTATGGGTGTGTTGAGTGCTGCAGGAAGACAATTCTTTTTAAGTAAAAACGAAAAAGCAACAATATTTTTTTAATCAAATTAAAATCTATGGCTGAGAAACTCAAGAACAAAACATTTCATCCATTTTCAAGTGCATTTCTGTAAGCCAGCAAGAAGAACCTCTTCAGACTAAGAACAAAACAGTAACGAAAACCCAAAGAAATGGAAAGTGATTTATTTATTTTTCAAATTAAAATGGTAAATATAAATAACTACTAAAATATGAACTCAAACAAGAGACAATAAACATTCATCTGTGTGATATAAACTACACAAAAAAAAAAAAAAAAACAAGAGAAAAAACATTCTATCGACAACATAGAAACTGATCAGAATTCCTTGAAATATTTAAAACGTGGCCAAACCAATGGCATTTTCAATCTTTCGAATTCTTCCAGAATTTTTTTATTTTATTCATTTATGTAATTAATTTTCTTTCATACTTGATTTTATAATTTTCAATTAATAAATTAATTTTTTTCAACATATATTAAGTTGAGACAGTCCAAAAAGATTTTTCTTGCAATTTCCTTCCATATAGAGGCGGAGGCAACGATGAAGCTCGTAAGTTCGACCTCGCTCCACTTAAAACCATCACTTAGGTAGGTACTTGAAGGATAAGATCCTTAATTTTAAATATTCATATCGCTTATTCGAGTAAAAAAAAAAAAAAACTATTAAATATGCTAACATATTTTTTATCCACTTAAGTAGGGCTGTTGCGCGAAGACTTCAAGTAGTTTTGAAATCCATTGACCTATTATGTACGTAGGTATACAGTGAAACGCAGGATCATGCGCTCTGATTTTCAATACAAAAGAAAAATAATTTTTAAATCAAATGATTTTCTTTTGAAATTTTTCAAATTAATTTTCTCTGAACATTTTACTCACGTCAAATGAAATTATGGAAATTATAAATAGAATTCCCATCGAAATTTGAAAATAAATTAAAATTATAAAATTCAATTTTTTTTTAACATATACGAACGTGAAGTCGCAAATGATTTATTTGTGTAATTTAAATTTAGAAGATAAATCTAAAAAAATAAATATATAATTAGAAAAAATTTCCGAAAATTCTTTGTCTCGAAAATTCAATAAAAAAAAATTAAAAATTCATGAATTTATGCTTGCCAGTATCAGATTTCCAATGAAAGAATTGAAGCCCCGAAATGTTTCTTAACCCTGCCCAGCGGGAAACACCACAAGCGGACGGAAAATTTTTCTTTGATTATGTCTTGATTGGATATTGAATTAAAGAATTCCTTGAATTATTGAATCAATAGTGGACAGTAAAGTTTGACCAGTAATGCCTCAGTGATTAGCTATTATTTTCGCACAAAAACTTTAAATCATCATCGTAAGGTGATGAATTCTGTGTGGTAAAAACTGTAGGTATTGCCTGAGCCGCTCAGAAAACCTTCTGCTTTAGATAAAGTTTCTAAATTCTGAAATATTTCCTCCAACGTGACAGGCGACAAGCGCTCGGCTTACAAAAAGGCGATCCGCAAAGAGTTTCTCGCATGAAGTTTCTGTTCAAAAATTCAAATGGGTATCGTTCCTCCAAATTTTTGCTTTAACGGCAATAGAATTTTTCAATTTTCTTTTGCTTAAAATATGACAAATGACTTCAGAAGCTTATGAGAGTGCAAAATTTCCGCTGCAAGCTCAAATTGAATTCGAGAAATTTTCCGAAAGTTTTTCATAACAACGTTTTTAAAGTACCAATCCTTCGGATTTTCATATCCCTCAAAGTATTCCAGCTGACTGACTACCTGTATCAAGTCAGAGTCCACAATAACATTTTTACCTGGATTTTCTACAAATTAAGGCAGTCTTCGGAGACGGATGCAACGCCTGCAGGAAATTTTGAGTTGAATTAATACATAAATAAAAAATTAATTTCCTCCCAGTGCTTAATTTAATCGAATTTCATAATATCTTATTTTCGATTTTTTGTTTAATTTATTTTCGTAAAATACAATTTCAAGGAATAAAGGACAAAAAATGTTTTCACTTTTAATATGCAAAAGACAGGAAATTTAGAAATGCACCTTTGAACTAAAGAAGAAACTTCTTGATGAGAACTAAAAGCTTAACTCGGCAATTCTTTGTTTGCTAAAAAAAAATTTCCAAATACAGGTGAACTAAACACTTTCGGTGAATTTATAATAATAGAAGTAGAAAATAAAATAAAACTGCTGAAAAACTGAACACTGAACACTAAACCTACTTAAGAACTAAAGAAGTTTGTAACAACTAAACAAAAACTTCAACTACAGCAGCGGCAACGGCAACGGCAACATCAACAACAGCATCTTAGGCAACAGCAACAATTTGCGCGATTCCATCAGCAACTTGTCCATTCGATAATTTGGGAGCTCGGAAGCCGGCGGGCAAGAGTCAGCAGTCAACGCCAAATGCTACCCAAATACGTAAAGTACAAAATAAATAAGACATCAATCATAAGCAAAACAAGACAAAACAAGACAAACAAACCGTAGCGAAGCAAAACAAAATAGAGTAAAGCCAAAAACAAAAAAAAAAAACAAAAAAAACAATTAAAAAACAAAAACTTTTGCTAACACTCAACCTCCAATCAGTCAAATTTTGGCCGCTTGAGTTGGCAAAAGTTGCTCTCGAACTAATTGTGTTAACGTAATTAAACAAATTTTGATAAAGAACGAAACATGGACAATCAGAGACGATTCAGCGCCTGCGATTAGTGGCCAATGAGTGCGACGCCATATTGAGCACAACAAATTTTCAAATTTCATTTCGATATTACCTTTATATATATATATAACACCATATTATTATATATACCTACATAATCAATTTGAAATTATTATATAAAAATCTTTACAAATATTCACCGTTATTTAATCACCTTTTCAAGCTCTCTCACTGTCACACAAAAACTTACTCTGAATGGATTTTCTAAAAAAATTTTTCGTTTTTCCTTTTTTTTTGTTTTTTTTTTTTTAAAGAAATTTTCTCTTTCTGTCCAATGTCGAATTTGTTATTTTCCCCTAACGAAAATGCAAATTAAACCAAGCCAAAAAAAAAAATTTTTTTTTCATTCTTATATCAAAAATATTTATATGAAAAATTAATCAAGGTAATTAATTCGTTGGATGTATGCTTGAATGATTTGATGTATGCTTGAGTGGACGTAAAAATTAATTACCTCTCATATATGTATATAAACTTATTTAAATAGTTTTCCTTTCTAAGAGGCTTTTATGCTCCTTATTTAATCACCTTTTCAAGCTCTCTCACTGTCACACAAAAACTTACTCTGAATGGATTTTCTAAAAAAATTTTTCGTTTTTCCTTTTTTTTTGTTTTTTTTTTTTAAAGAAATTTTCTCTTTCTGTCCAATGTCGAATTTGTTATTTTCCCCTAACGAAAATGCAAATTAAACCAAGCCAAAAAAAAAAATTTTTTTTTCATTCTTATATCAAAAATATTTATATGAAAAATTAATCAAGGTAATTAATTCGTTGGATGTATGCTTGAATGATTTGATGTATGCTTGAGTGGACGTAAAAATTAATTACCTCTCATATATGTATATAAACTTATTTAAATAGTTTTCCTTTCTAAGAGGCTTTTATGCTCCTGAAAACAAAAATTTTGTCCGAAAATTTTCAAAAATGTCCTTTTTTCATCGGCAGAAATGAAATTTTTGCTGCAAAATACGCGGCGCCAAAATTTTTGTGGAGAAAACTCATCGAAATTGAAATAATCGTTTTACTTCCCAGCTTCCGTTTCATTTTATTTTGCGGAAATACACAAATTTCGAAAGAAATTTTTGGGCAACAAAAATATCTAAATGTAGCACCTTAAAGTATGCAACTGAATAACTTTATATCAATTTCTTAGTGAACGCTTCAACAAGTTCGCGCAGCTCCGAAATAACTAACTTAATAGATAGAAGTAAAAGCAGAGTGTACCTCTGTGGATATTTTTCGAAGAATTTGAAAAGAATATCAATATTTAAAAAAATTATCAAAAATTACATGCATACTTTAAGGTGTTGCGTTCAAATATTTCCGATTGCCCAGTAAATGGGGACGGGACTTCTTTTGCGAAAATCGAAAATCTCGTTTAAGAAATTTCAACTTCTTGAAATAGTAAGATCGTAGCTTAAAAAAACTTATAATCTAGTGCAAAAAATCTTTAGGTGATCAATTCTTGACTCATTTTGAAATGACAACAACAAAAAATAGACATTGATTTTGTTTCGAAAAATCAGGCGTAATCCAAAATGAGTTAAAAGATCGTACGAAGTCAGGTGAATGAAGCTGAAAAATATGCAACGAGTGACTGATAACTGTTATTTAAGAAAAGCTTACAATAAGGGCAACAAAAAATGATTAAAATTCAACACCAAGCTGTAATCTTTTAAATATTTCCAATTCACTTTATAGAATTTCAAGCCGTTAGCAATGATTCATAATCAAGTGGCTCTCGGAAGATCTACACAACTTTTAAAATCCTTGCTCAGGATGTTCTTAGATGGAAAAAGTGACAAGAGCGAACATGCGATTTCTGACTATTGGAATTATTCTTAGTATTTATAAGTAGGGCAATAGAAAATACTTTAATTCGGTTCCCAAAAGTATGCATTTAAATATTCTGAATATTTGAAATTTCCGATAGTGGCAAACATGTTCATTTTGGTTTGCCTCCTATTAATCACATTTTGAGGAAGGGTTTTGAAAGATTTGCGGATATAAAGACTTAACTAAGCTCCGTCTTTAAAGGCTTACAATGATATTAATTGCTTTTTATATATATTAATGCATACATTTAGGTGCTGCATTTAAATATTTTCTGTTGCCATAATTATAATGATGAAAATTTTTCTTTGCTATGCAATAAAAATTTTTCCTGTCATATTTCATGCTAAAAAAAATGAATTGTGTACTCTCTCCTTGCGGACATATTTTTCGATCCCGTAGGTGTCCGCTTAAGAGAGAGTGCACTGTAAATTTGTTTAAACACCAAATTTTGTATGTGAAATACAACCCTTTGCAACCCTTTTACAACAATTGCTCTTCTTTGAAATATTCATTTCGACTAATGATCACCAAGAAAATAAGTTTATTCCTCCTTTTGCTCAGTCTTCAATTACAATGTCTCTCACTCATTGTTGAAAGCATATTCTACTTATGATTTAAAAAAAAAACTGCTTTCAAATCTTCTAAATTCTCTTTTGAACTTAAAATTTGCACCTCCGAATGAACGGGGGCCCAGTGTCCCTGCATGTCCTCTAAGAATTTCATGTAATAATTTTATTGAGGTAATTGCTATTATTTTAGTAGGAGAATGATTTGTAAGAGAGTTTAAACCTGGTTTATTAATATTATATATAAGCTTTCGAAATATTCCAACAAAGCTATTGAGTTAAACTGGCTCGAAGAAAAAAAAAAATATACTCGAAAATTTAAGCTCTCGAATCTATTAAACCGAGTTGAAGACCACGACCTTTAAAGCAGTAAAAACAATTTTGAAAATTCTGCTGTGTTAGGTGTTCTATTTTAGACATGAAAGATTTTGTTGTTTCCGAAAATAAGAATCTATCTTTTCGGACTAAATATAAAAGCAGTGTAAATGACGAAGACTACAAGTCTAATCGGAACATGAAGGAGGATGAAAGGAATAATGAATTCGAGTTTTTGCGACCAAAAAACCCATCCCCATAACACATAACTTAGGGGAATCTTGGTCAAATAAAAACACTAACAGAAGTCATAATGTTTGCCGAGTTGCTTCTTTGGGGGCAAATTGATAGCATTTAATGATTAAATTTTGAAAATTAACATGGTGCACAATGAATTTAATATGGAGGATGGTATTCAATGGTAGTCAAATTAATTTCGATGATTCTTTTTCAATTTATTTATTCAACATTTAAAAAATAAATTCATCCATTTTAATTTCTATAATTTTTCATCAATTTTTTTATTTTATTTTTGCATTAGTTTGATCAAAAAATTTCCAATGTTCATCTGTATGGTCGTATTTAAGATTATGATTTGAATGGCTGCCGTAACATCCCGTTTGAATGGAAAGCAACTAATTGGAGAATCCTGAAATATTGAATTAGTTGGTTTTTAAATTTCGCGGAAAATAGAAGCGTTTAAGCTTATTAAAATTCAATTTCATGTTAGGCTTCCTGAACAGCGAGCAGAATATGCAAAAGTATAATATAATTATGTATTTGTAAATTTTTAATGTTCGCCGTTCGCCGGTCGATGCAATTTTACTCATTCGGTTTTGTAACCGAATTGAAAGCACAACAGCCAAAACAATCAAGTCCGGTCACTGCGTATTTGCATTCTAATTAGTCTCATTTAAAATGAATGAACAAAAGCAATTTCCTCCAGCGGCGGCTACACATTTCAATTTTCAGCTTTAAACTTTCAACTTTTAAAACAAAAGACTTGAGCAAATATTTCCCAAATTTCAAATTAATCGCCCAGATGAGGTTCCCATGCATCGAATTTGATGTTTATGAAAACAAAAATTCGAATTTTCTAACATCGTTTTCCCCCAGGACTGTGTTTTGTTAATTACGCAAAATTTCTTCATTCCTATTGAAACGCAATGGCAGAGGTGATGCAAAAATATTATAGAGCTAATTTGAATTTATCGAAAAATTACGGTATGACCCTTCGAGGATGTTTGCTCTTTGATTTTTCCTCTCATCGTATCTCATCTCATTCGAGTTGCCTTTCGTTGTAAGGAAAGAAGATACCTTAATCCAACTGATGCCTCAAGGACTATTGTCAGTTAAGGATAATTTATCCAAATGAATGTAAACTTCCGGTCTTTAGGTGAGTTTCAAGGGAGGAGAAAAGTCTTTAGAAGAATTTCCATGGAACAATGTTTTCATATTGAGAAGATTTCGAAATCAAATTGAACAGAATTTCAGCATTATTTTGAGGCATTCAAGAAAAGTCTCTCTTGTACTGATTTGAGGGAACTTTCAACAAATTCAACATCACGAAAACAAAAATATGTACCTTTAGTAGCAAATGGACTGATACAACTTTAATTGTTGATACAAAATAAAGTGTTTTGATGCTTTAAGATCAAGAATGTGTCAAGAATACAATGTTCGGTGCATTTAGAATTATCATCGCCAAGATCCATGTTCGCTGGCTCAGCTTCTAATAGATTTATAAAAAAAAGTTATTGAAAATTTTTCTACGAATTTTCCTCCTAAGAAATCTTATCGCTTGAGATGACTTGATTTCAAAAGCTTTCAAAACCTTTCAGTTTTACCGCATGAACTTCAACACGAATTTTTATGGTGAAATGCAGTTCCAAAATCTATTGAACGACTTATGTCAAGCAATGCGAGAGGATTTCTAAAACTAAATAAAAAAAAAATAAAATCTGATGCTCTGAAACTTGCCAGGTACTTAAAAGAGATTTGAACATCTTTGGCTTTAAAAGGCATCAGTCTGTAATGGGAGATGATTCTTACACATGTACATTTAAACCTTTTCAAATCTTCAGCAAATGTCCAGACCATCTTCATTAGTCTTTATGAGGCGAAAAAATGTAAATATTTTTGCCTCTCGTAAACGAATTGTGTGTCTTTAGAAGTGAACCAAAAAAAAAAATCCTGATCATTGATCCAAGGCCTTTTGAAAGATACCAATGTTGTGTGTGTGAAAAATCCGTATAAAAAAAAGAAGTTTTTATTTTTTCTGCGGTCACGAAGCTTAGATGAATTCGAACACGAAATGTACTTGCTCTCGTATTACCATAAGACCTTGTCATACATCAACTTAGAAGTGCTGACAGTAATCTTTCAAGCGTATTGCTTTTCATCATTCATTTTGTCTGGCAACTGAAACATAATGGGCGCATCGGGCTGCCGACTTAACTCTAGACAGAGGATGAGAGGGCGAGTGAGAATGGTTTCTTTTCTTTATTTTGTTTTTTTTTTTTTTTCATGCGAGTCGGACAGTAGAGAAGCGTCGAAATTTCAAGTAAAAAATCTCATAAAAAGGCTTCGCAGAAAAGTTTTTCGATACCCGAGAGTTTTCTGCTGCTGATGGTAGTAAATCCTTGCTGCGAAGCTTGAATATGAACGGTGGAATCTAATCGGAATATGTTGTATATGGCGTGAATGTTGTGCAGAGAAAGCAACGAGTTGTTTTTTGTTTGTTTACTCATGTTGTTTCGGTCTTTGCCGAGCTTACAATTCTTTTTGATTTATTCTCTTGCCAGGTTTTCATCATTTCAACGCGTTTATATTTTATGTTGCGCGGTTTTTTTTTTTTTTCTCCTTTGTTTACTCTTCATTCACACCTTTTGTGATGTATATATTTTTATTTATTTTTTATTATTTTTTTTTTTTTTTTTTTGTTGTAAGCCCCGACCGCAAAAAACCATAAGCGAAAACACCAACTCACAACCAATTCACGCGCTCACACTGGGGCAACAAAGTTATTCACCAATAATGGAGATAACGTGATTTTTAACTTTTCATATTTTTCCCATTCGTTTTTTTTTTTTAATTTTATTTTTTATTTTTTTGTTATTGTTTTTGTTCTTTTTTGTTATTCTTTCCACCGCTGTTCGTGTACTCAAGTTCCACGAAAACGTTGCAAATCTGGTCACTTTCCGCATGTAACACAAGTCTTAATATATCATATTGTTCCACCTCCCCCTGCTATGCCATTCTGTTACCTCGTACCGCATCTACGATACTGCACTGCATCGTATCGCACCGCACCGCACCGAACGGCTGCCCACGGTGTCCCGGTGCTCCTTCGTAAATCATGCGATGGCCAGCTTTTGGTACATGGAATCAGTGCACGTTGCACTTTCCTACCACTGACAATGTTAAATGACATTCGGAATGTTTGAGGGATTTTATTTTTATGGCTCTTCTATTGAAACTGTTGAAACTATCAGCATATTTTCTTTCATTTTTATTGCAGTTGCTAAGTGTCGCGCCGTGATATTTTTATGAATCCGCAATAAAAGAAACTTGACAGTTTTGGGGGTACTTTTTCTAACATCGGACGTCAGCATTTCAGACATTTTCGAGAGCGTCGTCAGTTCAAGAAGTAATAAAGAAAGATGGAGAAAAATATTAAAATACCAAAAATAAAGAGAAGAAAACGAAAGGAATATCATTCCTCTTTGAAGCATTTATTGCAGATTTGTTACCTTGGAGTTTTTGTGCGGAGTGGAGTGTTTTTAAAAGCCGAAATGTCGATTCAAGTTTTTAAGGATTTTCCTTCTTAATTTTTTTCTTCATTTTTCTCATTTTCAGGGCTTATTATCGTTAATATTTTCGAAAATCATTTAAGTACATTCTCAAGCGCGATGCTCTGTGTTCACAGTTCAAGCTTTTGACTGTTTTAAATGAATCCGCTTCTAAGGACGTAACTTTTAAAGTATTCGACGTTTTTATACCCAGCGTAAGCAGGGTATATTAGTTTTGTGCGAATCTTGTAACATCCAGAACTAAGCTCCGTAGATATAGACATATATATATATTCTTGATCAGGATCAAAAACTGAATCGATTTAGACATGTACGTCTGTCTGTCCGTCTGTCCGTGTGTCCGAATCTCCTCCGAAACGGATGGACCAACCAAGTCGAAATTTGGCACATAGGTATATCGGGATTCGAGTAAAAATGGGAGACATCAGCCCACTGCCACGCCCACAAATGAATTTAATGTGTTTTCAGTAAAATGCTTTTAACTTGCGAACCACTCAACACATTTCAAAAATATAAAAAAATGGACGCTGTCCTCCTCGAGCCACGCCCACAAATAAGCCCACAAATAAGGGTTTCTCGTAACTTGTGAAGTAAAAGGCGTAGAAGCTTCAAATTCGCAACATGGATTACCCAAGGCGATTGAAAGGTGTAGGAAAAAAATTTATGTAGCCCGCCCACTGCCCACAAATAGAGATATTTTGTAACTTCCGAAGTAAGAGACGTAGAAGCTTCGAATTTGCAACATATGTTGACCAAGGCAAATGAAAGGTGTAGGAAAAAATTGTTTGTGGCCCGCCCACTGTCATGCCCACAAATTGAGAGGCAAAACATAGTGCGCCAATAATGTCGGGACGCTGGGTATTTCAAAGTCGGGCTTGACCGACTTTAGCTTTCTTTCTTTTTTTTTCTGCAGCTTATGGTCGGGTTTCATGAACCAGAAGCAGGAACAGCGAATGGAGTGGCAATGGAACAGAATCATTTGTGTCACCAATGAATCAACATTTCCGTTGAATTTAATAAAATTTCTATCTTTGCCAAAATTTTACTTTATTTAAAAAGGAAAATTTTATTTCCTAATTTTATGGAAACATGATCATTGATTACACTGTCCTAGTTCAAAGAACCGATAGACCGCGTTCATATCTAGAAATACTTAGTAAAATGCGCTGAATACAATAGTGATATTGATTTATTGGGATTGGCTCAGTTAACGGAGATTTTCGCGCTTAAAGGTTAATCCCAAAAGTATGCAAGCATAATTTTGTCTTTACAAGTGACGAAAAAAGCAACAAATTTAGGAATCTGTTGATTCGCTACGAATGCATTGAGAATCAAGCTCAAAAAATATTTCTAAAATTGTTGCTGTCCATTATCTTCTCATTAAAAACCATTAAAACATTTTAGTTTCCCCAACAATTAATTTAGACTTTGGGACTACTTTTTTATATTTGACAAGACGGCATAATGGGAAAGCAGAAGGCTAGGAATCGAGAGCTCTGAAGTTCAAACCCCAAATAAATTGAAGCGGAAATTTTTTTTTTTATATTTCGGATTTTTTCTTGAGTCAGTTTGCCCCAATTACTTTGCAGCTTGTAGCAGGCGTTCAATTTATAAAACGGCCATCGAAACAAGATCGAAGACAATAAATTTCTGTGAAGCAAAACAACTCCAAAAAAAATCCGAAATATAAAAAAAAAATTTTTCCGCTTCAATTTTTTTGGTGTTTGAACATCAGAGCTCTCGATTCCTAGCCTTGTGCTTTCCCATTATGCCGTTTTGTTAAATAACATCACAGATCTTAAAGCTCTTTTTGAGAACTGTGTCTTGAAATTTAAAAAATATATTTTAAAAAAAATCGAATGTCAACAGTTTCACTTCCCCTAAAAGTATACTTCAATTTTTTTTTAAATAATTTTGAAACCGCGATATCTCAAAAACTAGAGCCAATCTAGAAAAACGGTTAATGGGACTGAATTCAGCGCCCCCCCAATTATGCTTACAAGATTTGTCGCCATGTTGTCGGTAAAAAAAAAGTACCAAATTCGAAAGAGAATTTATTGAAGTAAAGATGAAATTGGTTCTCTCATTTTTGCTGGTAATCGAATTGAAGTTTCCCCCTCTCAATATTAAGGAGTATTACCAAAGAGTATATTATTATTAAAGAGGTTGAAATTGGTTCAATTCACGACGTTAACCCATCGCACAACTACGACTCGAATTTATTACATACGCTTCTCCAGGCGATCAAAATATGTTATTTCTTGCTTACTTGCTTCGGTGCATAGACGAACGTATATGAATCGATGTGCTGACTGCACTTTCACCTCTATTTTGCGCTTGCTCGAATCGAGTCGTAGTTTTGCGATGGACTAACGTCGAAGAATGAGCCAATTGCAACGTCTTCACTACTATTATACTCTTTGGTAATACCTACAAAAAGGATAATTTTAATTTTGAGCTCATGTAAGACTATCTGATTTACATGACAGAGGTGCAAACTCTTAATCACAGTGAACTGTTTGTGATAGGTCAAAAGCAGTTGAAAAGCAGGCTCTCACACAGAGAAAAAAATCAACCAGAAAACTGGTTAAATCAAAACGAAAAACATACAAAACGGCTTCGACAAGGAATATTTTTAATATAAAATTTTTTCTTGTTGGAAAAAGTAAAGATTTTCCTTTTGAATCAACCATATTTCATGTTGAATTGACATGATAATTTTCAAAAATGGTTTTAAATTTAAATTGTTGAACTAACCACGGACATAATTGAAATGACTAGATAATTTTTAAAACAAAAAAAAAATTCTAAAATTCCTATAAAAGAAGAAATTTCAAAACAAATTTATTTAACGTTCAAAGCAAATTCAAATGTTCTAAGATGATTAAATATCTTATGCTCTTTTTTTATAAAACAAATGAGAATTATACCGAACGTAAAGAAATGTAATTAAACATATTTCCTTTCAAATCAATCAAAAATGTTGTTGACTCAACCATTTTTCTTTTGAATTTTTTGTTCTGCTCGAAAATCAAAAGAACTGTGAATAATAATGCGCCCTTTTAAAAAAAACCATGGTTAAGTTCGCTCAGTGCAGGCTCTCAGGCCTATCTTCGATTGTTCAAGTAATTCAGATATTTCCCATTGCAAAAAATCACAGCTAAATATTTTCGAAGCGGACGTTTCGCTCAACACATAAATGAGCTAAAACAAACTCCCGCTTAATTGAGCGGTGAAAATTAGCGAATTTTCATTTACTCTCATCTGCTTGAGTATAAATAAGGCTGTCTCAAATTCCAAAAAAAAATGTTTTTGCTACTTACTTGGTTTTTTTCTGTAAGCTAATGAGTTCAAATATTTATAGGAATTTTTTTCAGATTTTTCAAAAAATGCTGAGGTTGCGCTACGCGAATGTCTCCAAAAATATCTGGCTTTTTTGAGATATTTTCAGTTTTGAGTGAATGTTTGTCCAAACGCAACATTTTTCGAGACAGTGAAACACAAGATCGGAAGAAAAAAATATTGAGCTTCGTTTTCGTATAGATAAACTTAAAATTTCAACATTTATTTCATTGGACATTTGGACGTCATGAATAATATTTATTCGGAAAAATTTCATAAGATTTATACGAAATTGGGAAAAGTCAATGATGCATTTTAAAAAGTCACTGAAGTCCTCATTAATTTGTTGGAAAAAAATGATCACTTTACTCTTGTCGTTTTAAAGATATGTCAAACAATGTTCTAAAAAAATCATTCAGGCATTTGCTAAATAGAATCCAAAAGCTGACGGAATCGGAATTAAAATCGACCACAATTTCATATAGAATTAACATGCTTTTTTGGTTTTGGGTCGGAACTGCTGCTATTGCTTCTTAGATCGAGAGCCCTTTTTTATCCGCTTGTCTATGCGATATGTATAAATGAAATTTTATTATTTTTTTTTTAATTATTTCATAGTTCACTAAAGTTCCAATTCCATAAGTTTTCAGATTCTTGCACATGTCTGATGATTTTAAAAATACGTTGCATACTTTCAGGCTTAAATGAGTTATTTTGAATGTTTATACAGTGTATTCCCTCCTTGCGGAGACTCCTCTTAGACTATATACGCTAATAGGTTTTCCTGCGGACGCCTACGGGACCGAAATACCTAAACGTCCGCTTAAGAGAGGATGTACACTGTATGTATTTTTACTAATATTTTTTTGTGTAACTCAATTAACCAGAGACAAAGTTATATCAACGATTGTTAAGACATATGTATATGTCCTCATCGAGAATTGACCTCGAAATTCATGAAGCAGAAAAGCTTATAAGCTTCTAGCTCATAAAAGTTTTCTAAAAAAAAAAATAAAAAAATAAGGAATCATTTACGTTAGATCTCACCTCCAGAATCGTCTTTCTTGTACAAGCAACATGCACGCATCTACCTGGAATTAATAAAAATTTCCTAAATGTACGATAAGCGACGACAATTGTAAGCTTTAGTGCTCGTGTTAGTAACATAAACAACGATTAAAAGGAAACAAAAAGAATCCACAAAAGCAGATTAAGGCGTTCTCGTGTAAATAACACATTAAGGAAATTCCCTTAGAGCGCAATATATGTGAGCAACACTAATTGCGGCAATTTGCTCGACTTTTATGTTGTCACGTATGCAATGTGACGGAGGTGAAGAAAAAATAAGCAAAAAAAAAAACAGTATACTCAGGTTGATTGGGACTTTCAAGAGAAATAAAAAATTCCATTCTTTAAATGACAAAAGTTAATGTTAGAAAAAAGTGATTTTCTTTTTATATTTCGCTCGAAATTCTCATGAGAAGCAGAGTTAGATTTTGGGCTACACCGATTTCCATTCCAAAAAGAAAAATAGAGAAAAAAAAAAGGAAGAAAATAGTAGACCAACTCAGGCAACCCTTCGTATGTTCAATTTATGCGCCTGCGATGGTGCAAAGCGATAAAATCTTTCGTACAAGAATTAATGTGTGAACACGAACGATTAGAGGTGGCGTGTTGAAGGTGGTGGAAACGGGATCTTGGTCGGAGACTTGGCGGCTTGCTCTCTAAATGTGCTGAAAGTAATTTCAATAAGTCAACCTCATGTGCGCGACAGCGCGGCAATTAAGTTTTGCCTCATTTTTAACATTGCCGGCATTCGTCCTTTAACCGACTTTTCTTCACTCACATCAGGGGGAGTTATCCATTTTTTGTTTATCTTATGAGGCTATCAGCTCATATTTCTTCCTACTTTCATTTAAATACACACATCTCCGGTATCCGCGAAACAGTTTTCGAGCCACAGTCTCGGTGGCTTCAATTCAGCGGTGCCCTTCATTTGATTGACTACTTGCAATTTTGAATCTTTTATCTCGCATAATTTTTTTCGATTGTCATGTCTATGTATTGTCTTGTCTCGCATCTATTGTCCCTTCCTTATTCATGAGATATTGTTGTATGATGATGAGCTTCTTCTCAAAAATTTGCGTTTTCGAAAGTGTTATTCATTTCCATGACCCACTGAGTGTTTATTTGTTTTTATGGCTGATAATACGCTTAACACAGCCTTTTCCTTTGCCTTTGACTTTGAGAAATTACGGACTATCAAGGAAAGACAAAAGGATATGAAGATTATTGTTTGCATTTTGAGTGAGAATTCATTTCTATGACACTAATGCTCTCGCTATTTTGCCGGACGTGCTTTGAATTTGATATTTTTCACTAAAAATTCAAATCGTATCATTTTAATTTTCAACGATGAAAAGTTTTCCAATATTTTCTCAACCGAAAAAGATGAATTTTCTACTTCGAAATCTTCTGAATGGGACCTAAAAAGAATATCTTCATTTGATGATGAACACTAAGGTTCAACATAAAACATTTTGACCTTCTCGAGACGCTTTCGAAACACTTTATCTCTCTTAATGGAAACTTTTTATTCCAGGTTATAACATTCGATATTTTGAACACTAACTAAAAGTAAACTAAAAAAAAAAAAAAGATTAAAATGAAGTAAGCTAGGCTCGATCCAGCCCCACTATCAAAGTCATAAGTAGAGCTCCAAAAAATGCTTGGGTTAGACTTGATATTGGCAATTATGTAGCGTTTCTGTATGAACAAAACAAACAAAAAATCCATTTTGAAGATAAATTTCAACTTTGAAGCATGCCCTCGCCTCGCCGTTGAATTAAAAAATCCGATCAGACGGACAAGAACGCAGTCAGAAAAATGGGAAAATGAACAGATTTACATATGCAAAAACACAAATGTCATGTAATTAAAGAAAATTACAAATGCACACCTTACAGTATGCAACATTTTTTAACAATAATGCTATCGAGAACAAAATGGACAAAGGTCCACAACACAACCACAACATTTCTGACACATATTTCGTACAAAAAATTAATTAGGACTTCAGTATGTCTGAAACTGCACATCGGGTAGCTCGGACAATCGCCCAACATCTTCTTTTCATTCCTCTAAACCTTAACATTTGGTCCCATCAAGCAATTATAAATTTTAATGCCCGCCGTATGAGCAATATTAAAAAAAAAATTAAGTATACGTCTTGAATTTCAAAATTGGTAAACTGCTTTATTTTTAAATTTATGGAAAGACGCATTTTTTTTATTATTAAAAAGGAAGTGGGTAGCCTTTGAACCTTATGAGAAATAGGAGAAAAGTACGATCCAACGAAAAATGTATATTTTTCAGAGACATAACAGTTATAAGAAATAAGGAAAAAAATTGGACTATAACTATTAAAGTTTGTATTAAAAAATATTCATTTTAAGATAACAGTTTCAAACAATGAAAATATATTTCATTTTTCTATAACAGTTATTGAAGAAAATTTTTTTTCCCCGTTGCTCATAATTTTTATCGTTCGATAAATATTTTTTACGTTGCCTCATAACAATTATGAATGAGAAAAATTTTTTCCCGTTGCTTATAACATTTATTTTTCAATAAATTGTTTTTACGTTGCCTAATAATGACCGCGATCAGCAGCGCTATTAATGATATCAGTAGAATGGTATCACCAGTATACCACTATACATATATTTTCTCTCTTAACGAAATAAATTAAAAACTATTAATTGAAAATAAAAGGTTATAAGAAACGGAAAAGTTTTTTTCTCATCCACAATCGTTTTGAAGCAACGTAAAAAATATTTATTGAATGCTTAAAATTATGAGCAACGGAAAAATTTTTTTCTCATTCATAATTGTTACAAGGCAGCGTAAAAAAATTTATCAAAAAATAAAAGTTTTGAGCAACGAAAAACAAAAAAATCCCAATCATAAGTATTATCGACTAACGTCAAAAATTTTCGTCGTTTTAAAAGCAATTTTTTCGATTCTAAAAAAAATTTAATAGTTATTTAGGATCTCTGATATTTTTCGTAATTGATTTATAACACATTAGTTTCTGCTGGGGCGATACGTAGTTCGACGGATCAGCTAGTAACTTTTAAAACTAATAAGAATTCCCTTCACTTAAAGTTGAAAGTATCTCAGAAATGCAAGGCTTTCTAGGGCGACCCATCTAGCGCACCTTCCCAAAAAAAAAAATAAATTCCGAAAAAGTTCTCAACACATGACCTTTATTTTTTTTTTTTTTTTTTGTAACCCCATAATTCACGTACACACATATAAATATACCCCTGAAGCTTACCTGTTACAAGATCCCCACCAAAACCTTTATGTCCTGCTGAAGCTGTGTACAAAATAAAAGCTCCAAGCAAGAGCAAACGGAAATTTTTTCAGCGTACAAAAATTTTCTGTAGCCATTCCCAAAGCAAAGTCAAAAAAATCACAAACTTATCCAACCGAAAGCAATCGAGTTAAAAACGTTTAACAAATTGAATATCAAATTGGAGACGTCCCAAGGGCTTGCTCGACGTAGTCCACGGAGTGTTGTAGCGCACTTGAACTGTTTTCCAAAAAAATCAAAGAAGAGAAAAAACAAGCAATGGAAATCACCTTCCAATGCGTTCGTCGAGCACCACCCAGAATTTTTAAAATCGGATGGAAAATAATCAGCGAGTGAAAGGAATTGGACTATCAAATAAATTTTCCAAACAAAAAACTTTTAAAAATGGTGATGGTAAAAGACACAAAAATTTTGTTGATCCACTGCCAGCAGTCCCCGAACAGATTTTGTGCATCTGCGCGCAAAGTTTCTCAAAAACCATCGAAATTAGTCGTAATTAAAAAAAAAAAAAAAAAGAAATCGTTTTCCGCTCGTTGACATGGGGAATCGGAGATATTCCCTTTGCGCTTCTTTCGTCACATGCGTTCTCTTTCTCTCTGTGTCTGTCTCTGTTCCACTATGGCAATAAATGTATTTTAATTTCATTTGTGCAAATATAGTTTCCACATTGATTCTTTTATAATTAGTCGTCCTTTATGGTTACTTGAATGTGAAAGCATTTCAAATGACCCCGTTTTTGTCTGCATTTGGGAATATAAATGCCTTTGATAGTCCAATTAGCTGAAGCAGAATCACAATCAGAATCAGGCAATTTCTATGTAGTTTTAGTATTGTAAACGTCAGCTGTGTGCAGTATATTTGAGTAATTTGAATGATCCGCATGTAAATTCATTCAATCATACCAAAAGGCTATGACAACGAGGTCATTTAATTGGTGGCTAAATGGCTTCTATCGCGGCCACAGATCTGAAGTCAATTTAAGTACTTACGCTCTTCTCGGCACCGATTAATATTATCTTCTCACTGCTGTAAAATCATCCTTAATGGCATTGAATTATCTCTGTCAGAGTTTACTGATATCGGATGGCGTCCTCATTGTAAGGAGCATTATTCTGATATCCTCTCAAATTGTTCCAGCAGGCTTCAGCCTATTCACTCTGTACAGCTCTGCACAGCAAAACTGTATCGACTTCCTTCGTGTATTTGTTTGCGATAAACATTGAACTGGGCCTTTGAAGATAACTAAAAGAAGGGGAAGTCTGATCTGAGGCCTTAAAGTTGAAACACAGTCACAGCAGAAATCATGTCCTTAGAGCTTCCAACTGTAACTAAGCGCTTTCAAAATTTATTATACTAGAGAATCACATCGTTTTTTCATTGCAAATTTCATATCTATTTTGAAACTTCTTAAAAGCAAAAATTTCATTGTAACGAGTGTAATGGGAGCATGATTGTATCACCCATAAAAGAGTGATGAAAACTGGTGAGAAACTTGGAGTTTTATCCAGTTCTGTATACCTACCGCTTGAACATATCCGGGTCTGTGAAAAGTCAGCTCTTTCTGAAATAAACGAGTGCTCGAATTTTATGTTGAATTTAGTGTATTTTCAATTACCTGCCGATGAAATCAACGAATGCGGCTTGTAAAAAAAATCATAATTTTGCAGGTTCAAACCCCACTCAAAAACGCAAAGATCTACAAATGAAAACGAAAAAATATTCAGAATTCATAAATTTGTTATTCCTAAAATCATTTTCTCTCTGTACTGCTCGGGACAATTGTCTCCATTTCCACAGCTGTCAATCCTGTGAGCTTCTAATTAAACGAAAAAAGTCAGAATAGAGACTTTTCAGCTCAAGGAAATAAGTCGATCAAAAATTCAGTAATCTTCATATCGATTCAGTTTGATTTCTCGTTTTGATAATATTTTACTTTTACTTTAAGGGTCGTAGTCTTCAACTCGGCTTAAGAACTTCGAAAGTTCAAATTATCGAGTTTATTTTGTCAGTCTTCAGGACAGTTTAACTCAATCAAATCCCTTTGCTATATTTAATTTGTTCAAAAATTTCCGTATAAATTAGTTTAAAATCTCGTAAAGACTATCATTTGGATGTTTAAACCTCCAAAAACTTTAAGCTAGGTCCGATACTATGATTCTAAAAGTCATTAATAGAAATCATCAGAATTTTCGGAGAATGGGAAATTTTTCATTTCATTCAAAATAATTCTCAAATCTATTGAAAAAGGAACATTCCTGTAGAACAAAAGCTCCCCTGTAACTCATGACGAGCACTGGTGACCAATTTTTCGCTATGAAATTAAAAAAGAATTTGAATGAATTTTTCAAATCTGTGCGTGATTTCCCTGTGTGTGTGGGTGTGTGTGGATATCACCAATAAAGTAAATAACGCGTTCAACAACAAAATTCGTATGCTGCTCACGAATGATTTTTCTTTTCAAGCATGATTTTGGTTTCGCTCATTTCCTTTTTATACCCAGCGTAAGCGGGGTATATTAGTTTTGTGCAAATCTTGTAACAGGGAGAATTAAGCTCCGGAGATATAGAAAAATATATATAGAAATGATCAGGATCAAAAACTGAATCGATTTAGACATGTCCGTCTGTCCGTCTGTCCGTCTGTCCGTCTGTCCGTCCGTCCGTCCGTCCGTCCGTCCGTCTGTCCGTCTGTCCGTCTGTCCGTCCGTCCGTGGTCGGATCTCCTCCGAAACGGCTGGACCAATCAAGTCGAAATTTGGCACACAGGTATATCGGGATCCGAGTATGATCCTAAGTAAAAATGGGAGACATCCGCCCACTGCCACGCCCACAAATTAATTTATTGTGTTTTCAATAAAATGCTTGTAACTTGCGAACCACTCAACACATTCCATTGATAATTGGTGTGCTGGTAAACTACGAAAAGGGACATTTTTTGGCAAAAAATGGACCCCGCCCTCCTCGAGCCACGCCCACAAATAAGCCCAAAAATAAGGTCTTATCGTAACTTCCGAAGTAAACGGCGTAGAAGCTTCAAATTCGCAGCATAGGTTCACCAAGGCGAATGAAAGGTGCAGGAAAAAATCTTTTGTGGCCCGCCCACTGCCACGCCCACAAATAAAGATTTTTCGTAACTTCCGAAGTAAAAGGCGTAGAAGCTTCCAATTCGGAACATAGGTTCACCAAGGCGAATGAAAGGTGTAGGAAAAAATTTTATGCGGCCCGCCCACTGCCACGCCCACAAATGAAGATTTTTCGTTACTTCCGAAGTAAAAGGCGTAGAAGCTTCGAATTCGCAACATAGGTTGACCAAGGCGAATGAAAGGTGTAGGGAAATAATTTATGTTGCCCTCCCACTGCCACGCCCACAAATAGAGAAGCAAAACATAGTGCGCTCATAATGTCGGGACGCTGGGTATTTCAAAGTCGGGCTTGACCGACTTTAGCTTTCTTACTTGTTTGTTTTTGTGTTTTTCTGTTTATGGTTTTTTTTTTTTTGTTATTCGATGACGAGGTTTAAATTTCTGACCGAAATGCCAACGATGCTGGATTTTACGAGGGAAATTCAAAACACGAAATTCCACTGCGATGACTTCGACGACCGCAGAGCCTAAAATTGATCCATCCTGAAAGCCAAATACACCTAGAGTTTTCGTCATCGACCGATGACTCAATGCCTTTTTGTGTTTTGAAGTGTGAATTCCAAACAACGCACAACGTTGAGCCCGGCCGGTGGGGAATTATAAATCTATTGTGAATTCGAAATTCCAAAAACAATTTTGAAAATAAAAAATTTATTCATTTAAAACGAAAGCTCCGTTCAAAGCATTTGCCAACGATGACTCCTGAATTTTTCATACCCAGCAAACATATTCGGAGTGCTCCGAAATATGAGTCTGAAATGAGTCTGAAATATGAAGAATATGGGCAATTCCACGAGAAACGGCCCCACCCGTGACAGTCATTCCGAGCCAAAAATTGCGTTATTTTAGTGGCTAACTATTTTTAAAGGCTTTCAAAAACTAAAATTCTTTGAAATCAAGTCCATTTTCTTCATTAAAATGAGCTAAAACCCCAAAAAAAGAAAATAAGTGTCACAGGTGGGACAGTATTCATGGAGTTGCACAAATAAGAAAAATAAAAAACATTTAAATTTGAAATTAAGCTTATAAACGAAAAAAAATCCAACAATTCCGATTGGGCAAACATGGTGTCGATGGGTGGTAAGCACATGACTAAAAAGTGAGCGTTCCGATGTTCAAATCTCACAAAGGCGCGAGAGATAAACAATGAAAAAAAAAAATGTAAATATTTAAAATTATATATTTATCAATAAAATTTTTTTAAAGCATGCGATTATAAATATCACTCAAAATATTTGAGTTTTTTAAAAGCCTAACACTTAATATGAGTGCGTCATGTGGTCCTATATGACTCTAATATGGGCTCCTTCGGTATACGATTTCTGGCTTATATGGGACGACCTTCGCGAGACGTGAAGCGCGTTCATTATAAGAGCTGACACTCCGAATAAGGACTCATAAGTAACTCATTTAGAACTCAAAATGTTTGCTGGGATATGCAGTGCTTTGGTTAGTCCTAGTGCTTCCATTCAAATTTACATTTGATGGCTTTTCCTTCTAGTTTAATTTATATTTTTATGTGGCCTTCTCGTCCGACAAGGATATGCGGATGAATGCCAGATTATTTTACTTCTCGTCAATGCTCTTAAGCATAGTTAAATACGAGCCAGCTGTTTTAAAGACCTTAAAAAAATTTCAATCAAAATTTTTTGCATTTGAAAATTATGTAGGAAACATTTCACTTACCCACAAATACAAACTTAAATCGATATTGAAAAATATTCCCGATAAATTGCAGTCCCTTTGAGCACGCGCAATCGAGACCAGTAATAGTTGCTTGGACTTTCGCGATAGTTTTTCCCATTGGAACGACAAGTAAATATTGTCGGCAACATTGTTATTCTAAAAAAAAAAAAAAAAAAAAAAAACAAATATTAAAAAGTAAAAAATATTTTTAACCCTTTAATCCTTTATAATTTCATCGATTTAAGGCAATGTTGAGTAAATAGCAAATGCTATAAATCATTTAAAATTATGTGGGAAGAAACTTCAACCTTTCACTTTATAAGGGCTTCAATAAAATAAATCGAAGATCTATTTGAATAAAATGGCATAAAAGACTAAAATATTTTCGTACTTCATCACGAATCCTTTGTGCATTGCGGCAATATAATAGCAATTGTAATGCAACGCATATCAAAAATCCAGCTTCGAATGCAGCATCACCGAAATTCCTGATGCGATTCAGCTGAAAGGCAAGAAAGCAAACTTGAAGGCAGCTGGTTGTGAATTTCACGAACATAACAAATCCGAAGATCTGATTTAATTCTTCAATCGTTCGCAGTATACGGCAATAATATTTAATGCACTCGATTATGGACTTCGATGTGGCATGGCCATTTAACTCCGTCGCTGTTTGCTTCAAACGCATATCCAGTATACCGAAATGTGCGATTATGTTGTGCGTTACCCATGAAAATAACGAATCAATGCCAACGGATGTATATATAAGTGAGTGTATTGCGAAAAGCATCCACACAACGCTGGCGGCATATCCGTAATATGAATTTTCAATATCCCAAATATAGCTTTTCGAGGAAGAACAATAACAATATTTTGCATGATTTAGTTAAGACATATTCAATACTCGAATAAATATGAAGCATATATAGTTACGTTGCCTTAATTATGGGATCCAAGTGGAATTTACCATCGACGTAATACCGAAGTAAACCAATCGCGAATGGCTTAACGATAGCGAAATAGCCAGTCGATGCTACCAAACCGAGATACAATCGACAGAAGTAAATGTCCAATTTGTTTTCCTTGATGATGTACACCGATTCGGCTTCGTTGGCTTCAATTGAAAAGTAAAAAATAAACGTTTTTTTTAATGATAGTTAAGGCAATAGAAAATATTTAGATTCAATACCTTAAAGTATGCCTATAAATATAACAATAATACCTATATTCAGGGCTCGGATTTTCTTGCATTTATAAATTTAAAGCATACTTTATGGGGCAAATTTTTTTTTTACCAACATTTCACGAATAAGTTGAGCGAAGTTGAACTTCAAACCGCTTTTCTAACTTCAAAATAATGCATATTGAAATTAAAAATCGATCTGAATCTTAACTGTATGTGAGTTGAACAAAATTTTTACTCCATAAAGTATACTTTAAATATATGCAACAAAATCCGAGATCTGCATATAATATTTTTTGCAGTCAAATGCATATCTTTTCATTCTTGTGGCCTGGCCTTTTCCATTTAAGAACGTCTTCAGTAAGGATTTTAATTGCTGTATTTAAGATATTCTTGGAGCTTTAATCAAGCTCCACTTCTAGAGGCTTTAAATAAAAATAACACTATGCTAGTTCATAAAATCGACATACGGCTTTCATATAAATAATAACTAAAATGCGCTGAATACAACGATGAAACTGATTTTTTGTGATTGGCTCAGTTAATGTAGATTTTTGCGTTTAAAGGTGGACCCCTTAAGTATGCAACCATAATTTTGTTAATACCATGTGCGGGGTTTGAACTTTCCAGAACTCTCATTTGCTTTCCCATTACGCCGTCTTATCAAATAACATCACAGTTGTTAAAGGATTTTTTGAAAACAGTTTCTTTAAAGTGAAAAAATATATAAGAAAAATCGAAAATCAATAATTTTACTTACCCTAAAAGCATGCTTCACTTTTTTAATAATTGTTAATAAATTGAAAAGAATCACTTATAAAGTACCAATCAAAGTTGCGATTACTACGATGTTTTGCACAAAAATTCTACTAAATGCAAGTAATTAACGTTATCGTCATTATTCTGTCATAAATATATAGCAACATGAACTAAATATATATATATATATATTTTCTAATGAAGCTAGCCATAATTTTTGAACCACTATATCTCAAAAACAAGAGCCAACCTAAAAAAAAAACGGTTGATGGGACTGAAATCAGCGCCCCCCAAATTATGTTTATCAGATTTGTCTGCATGTTGTCGGTAAAAAAAAAAAAAACGGTTGATGGGACTGAAATCAGCGCCCCCCAAATTATGTTTACCAGATTTGTCTGCATGTTGTCGGTAAAAAAAAAAAAAGGTTGATGGGACTGAAATCAGCGCCCCCCAAATTATGTTTATCAGATTTGTCTGCATGTTGTCGGTAAAAAAAAAAATCCAAATTCGAGGACAGTGTAATAATATAGTTTTGAAATATTCAAAAGCATACATCTTGGTGTTAAATTAAATATTGAAAAAGAATGACGCCTAAGTTAATTATCCACACATCCAAGGATCCTCGCTAAAGAAAAAATCGCAATTTTTTCAATATTAATATTACTAAGCATACTTTTAGGTGCACAATCAAAATACAATTCAGTTATCCTGCTAATATTAATATGATATTGTATATCTGTACCTACCTTCGCGATTCCATGACAAAATGCGCTCAACATAACGAACCATCTCGTTTCTTTTGTACATGAACGTTAGCCACTTGAGAACCGAAATCTTGAGCTGCCAGAAAGGCTGAAGCGCTTTGGTGAACTCGTCGACATCCGCAATATTGTTCACAGCGAAATGACAAATCGCTATATAAGCGGCCAATTTCGCTGCCATCGGTACTATACTCCAAAACAAGCTACTCACAGTTCGCCTCTCAGATGACAGATCGATTCCAATGTTCTTGAAACAGGCCCGCTGCACCTTTAAATAGCCCGGCAAATTCATTTTATTCAGGCGGTATTTTTCCTTTTTCAGAAACTTTTAAAGCAACTGTCGTCGCACATCCAATTCCTTCTGTAGATGCAAACGGTTTCGACAATTGTATTTATATGTCCCAAATTCGAGTAGTCCTCCAAGCAGCTTTTGTTCGTGTCTTTTTTTGTTTTTTGTTTTTGTTTTGTTTTACGTTATTTTTGTTTTGCAATAATTACTTCTAATTATTTTCAATTTGCTCGAATTCGTAGCAATTTATGCAATGTAATTTGTTTCGAAAAATACGCCAATTAAAGGACTTAATTGCACTCCTCAAATAAATTTTATATTTTCTTTACCTCTCGAGTGCTTGAGATATATATATATATATATATATGTAGCTTCGGCTGAATAATCGAAACACGAGAGGTAATTTTCTCAAAGTTTCCCACATATATCGTTTTTCTAACGAGTTCCAATTTATGGCAGTGAATACCTTAGCAATCCTCCTGCAGGAGGTTTTAATCCTTTCGGTAGGTTATTTAATAACAGATTTTCTTTGAACATGTGCAGCACCAGCATACACTAGGTACCTACATACATACATATTTACATACATACCAATGTATGAATGATGATGATGATGATGTTGGGGATAAATGTGTGAGTCGGGCAAACCTGCTTTCAAAGAGGCTTATATTTAAGACTCTGCTGCGACAAATGTAATTAAGATTCCTTGAGAGCATAGTCTTATTTAAGTTTTCACAGAAATTTTATAACACATGAATAATGAGGAGTAGATAAATCACTGAATACTTAATTTCTGAAAAAGATAAAACTCTATAAGAGTAATAGCAAAAATTAATTTGAAATGTCCCACACAAGTTGAAAGCTTTCCCTTAACGCTATGACGTTATTTATTCGCTCTTCGGTAATCACCTTCAGCAATTCGATATTCGGCCATATTCTCTTCACGTACGCAGCTTCGAATTTCATCTAGCCCCGAAGTTAATGCGAGCAAGATATTCATCTTTATATCATCCTATAAATATGCAAATTTTAATGTAAACAAAAAAATTATTTCCCCTCGAAGTCGGTATAAATCGACATACATACCAATGAGAAAGCAAAGGCATAAAGTCTTGAAAAAATGTCGGTTTTTTTTTTTTGTTTTTTGAGAAAAACAGACCATTTTCAGTTTTATGTTATTTTTTTATTGACACAAAGCCAGCCATTTGACTTTATTGATTTTCATATTAAATCCAGACCATGGCAGATAGTGGATAATAGTTTTCATGACAACTATCGGGAGCGTCGGTGGCATTAGTCATTGGCATTCGATATTACCGCAACATCAAATGTTTAGAATGCCTTAAAGCTTAATAAAATCAACGAATCAATAATCACCGAATTTCGATGATAGAGTTTCATTGGTAGTTAAAAAAAAAAAAAAATTGAATTCAGCTCTGGAGATATGTATGTATGCACGTGAATGTTTTACAATGAATTCTCTCTTCAGCGGGCACCTACGGGACCGCAAAATATGTCCGCTTAGCGGGAAACAATTAGATTGGTCGGAATTGTCCGCAAGGAGAGAGTACACGGTATTTATTGTGTCTTATCAATGGAGCTTCGTTAAGACTCGAAAAAAAACCTCGCTGAGGACATTATAAACGCATAGGCTTTCCAAAATCAAGTGATTTTTTTTTTTTTTTTTGAATCAATATTGAAAATGATACCTAACAAACATTCTGAGTCTCTTAATTCGGCAAAAATTTGAAGTCCTAAATGAGTAATTTATGAATCCTTATTCGGAGTGTGAGCCCTCATAATGAACTCATTTAGGGGTCCAAAATGAACGTGATTCCCTTGTTGCGAATGTCGTCCTATATGAATTTGAAATCATATACCAAACAAGCCCATATTAGAATCATATACGACTCCTCCCGCACTTCTGTATGCTTATTTCTCACTTTTTATTCCAGTTGTTGTGGGATTTAAACCTTGGGAAATCTCGTTTTCTAGTTAGTCATGTGCTCATATTTCTGAAGACTTGTAACAAAACTTTCACCTTTTTGGATCGGATAGACCAGGACTGCCTAAGCCAAGAGGCGTAGGCCGATGCAACTTTACTCTGCATACCTAGATCGCATAGTGAATATGTTTACTGGGAAAGGAATAATACATATATGACTTCCAATTCGGAGTCGAAGCTCTCATGATGAGATCCTGTAAAAGGGCTTACAGATCGTGTTGCTCATCCTAGCATAGTCGTCCAATATGAATTCGATTTCATACTTTGTATGCGTCCATATATGACTATATCCGCACTAATATTTCTCTTCAACTAAGAGTGTATATGACTCTTTCCGCACCCATTTTTCTCAGCCTCATATATCCCAATTATTTCGGACTCCTATCGGACTCACAAAACTGATCACTTCTAAAATATTTGCTCTGTATTATTATTTGTGCTGTATTGAAATATCATGTTATCATGTTTATTGATGAGTTTCTAAATAATTTCGAAATTTCTTTAGGAATAATGGCGTTTCGCAAAAATTAAATGCATTCAATCCTTCATCTTTCACTGGGAGAAACTTTAAATATGAAGAGGAAATTCGAGAGCTAACATTTGATACAACGTTTCATGTGGAAAAAGAGTTCGTTCATTTTGGCTCCACTTTCATTTGAATTCGTCCTTAAGCGTCACTTAAGCGTTTACAAATAAGCAACAGCATCAATTTTCTGCTTATCTTTTTGGAAAATGTATTTTTTATTTGCTGAAATTACTTAAGGGAAAATCCATCATAGCACTCGCTCTCCAACTTTTCAACTCGATGTAAATCACTTGCGCTCCACAGTCTATTCAACTTTTTTGAATTCACTTCATTTTATTTGTGCAGCACTTGGTTTCTTATTATTATTTTTATTTTTTATATTTTATTTTTTATTTTTATTTGCCAACTGAATCTTACACGCAAGTATGTGCTTCTTGGGCTCCTTTCGGGTTCTCCTTGAGCTGCTTGAGCGGTATAAGCGGCATCCGAATCTGTGTATCTGTGCATCTGCGTTTTCGAATGCGAAGCTGAATCTGAGTCTGAGTCTGAGTCTTTCTGGCTGGCAATAAACTTTTGCATAAATATTTAAGATAACAACAGAAGGCAGCATAAAGTAGCAAAAACAGATTCGCTGTTAACATTTAAATGAATGAGTTGCATTGCGTGTTTTATTGCATTCTGGCTGTCCAAAAAACTTTTGCTATTTAATTGAAATTCCACTTTATGAAGTTCCAGTGTCTTGATTTAATACCATTACTACTCTGTATTTGTGTTTTCCCCCTCATTTTGTTCTCCATAGTTGAATCCATAGTTCGAGGCATATTCTGGTCTTAAAATGATCCTCCATATAAAGAGGCATTTAAAGTCACTCCAATCAAAAGGAGATAATTTTTAAGTACATTCTTGTATGAAGTGGCACTCAATGGGATAAAGTGAATAGAAATTTGGGAGTTACTTGCTTGAGGCAATACATATGGATTTCAAAGGTATCTGTGCGTATCGTTTTGATCAGTCAATCAATCAATCAATCATGTGACAGCCGAGCACATTTATGACAGACTCGATTTTCTCACTAAAACATAAAAAAAAAATTTTTTTTTTAAATAGGAAAATGTTAGCCTTAATTCTACTTTATTGTTCATTTATCAATTCATTTATCCATTTACTTGTTCATTTATTTCCTTGTCTATTTCGATATCCTAGAAATGATAGATTAACCCATAAAAGAAAGCGCAAGCTTATTTTCCTGTTCATTCTTATTGTCAAATGATGAAACCATTCGGCTTGCTTTTCATCACAATCCCTAAACAATGTAAATATGGCATCGATTTGTCACATTGAACAGAGCAACAATAATAAGTGCCAACAATTTATCAACTGTATAGAGAGCAGTATTCATGGTCTAAATAGAGGCTTGTTGCGAAAACCTCGCGTAGAAAAGAACTCATAGGCAAGCCAAAAGTACTTCAGTCTTATGAGAAATGACGTAAAAAATAAGTATGATCATACCGTATTTAGTTGAGCTTGAAAAATTCTCTAATAGTCGTCAGTTATTATTGTGGCTATAGAGTGCCATATTCCTCTGTCTTTTAAAGAAATTCTGATGGTAAAGATGGTAAAGGTTTTAAAACTATACCAGCAAATGTGAACATATAGCAGCAGCATTGCTAGATCAATTTTATTGCCAAGTGGGATTTGAACAAAATTTGACCAAAACATGCGGGACAAACTTCATCATATTTTCACGAGGACAACATGTAGACATTTTGTTTTTCAATTTGATGTAGTAAGCCTTGATTAGCGACTTCCTAAGCTGGACGAGACACAACAAATCAGATTCAGATGACAATAAATGGAAAACAAAACTAAAGCTGGTAAAACTTTAAGTCCCAAATAACAGCTCAAATTGAGAAAGCAGAAATTTTAAATTTTGTTTTGGCATAAGGAAGGATCTCTTTCGCTATTGAGTCGTTTGGCAGGCTAATTTGAGAGCTTAGGTATTTTAGTTTCAAATGGCTAAAAGATTTTTCCCAAAAACTTTTCACACTTCGAAGCGCTCAGTCAGATGCGATTTTTCAAACTCTACTCTCAATCTTTCTCTCAGGCTTCTCGCTTGCGAAGCGCCGTTCAAGTGTTTAATGTCAGTGCTTTGAGGATGAAAAGAAAAATCCTCACCGTTTTAGAAACCCATTAGAACGAGCTGCTGAGAATATAAAGTGGAAAAATTCGAAAAATTCCACTCTATCATCATTGTGAACTTGAAGGCACTATAAGTACCGAGTACTAATAATGCAACAAATGCAAGAGACATGCTTATGCAAAATGGCAGAGCGGAATGCGTTTCGAGCAATCCTGACGCTTGCCAGAACACGCAAATGGCGTGTTAAAACATTGCGCAGTTAAACTTCCGTTGCAGGCCAAAATATGGATGTATAAAAGCTTACGCTCGGTAGCACATGCTCCCCCACTCCGTTTTCTTGTGCAATCATTTCAAGAAATTGTTTTCAACGTCATTTTTCATTTTTTTCAAAAATATACAGTAAAGAAACTTGACGTGTCACGTGCTGTGCCGGGCTGTGCTGTGCTATTTTGCATCGCAACGAGCTGCGCACTTTCGTCCTGAGCATATTTTGAAGATTTACATCAACACTTTGTTTACACTGCACAGTTGATTGCTAGTCTTTCGAGAGCCTAGGAGCAGTGGCACTTCGTTAGAAGCTCATTTTAGCGTCTGTTAACGTAGACTGGTTTTTTGTTTGTTGTGTGTGTGTTTTTTGAATGACCCCTTTCGAAATTAATGGAAAATCATGAAGGGATTTTAACTTAAATTTTTAAGTTTCGACATTAAGCTCAAAAAATAAAAAAATTTGAATACAATTTTTTACAGTGTAAACGATTAGAAAGAAAAGTCGATTTGCGTCATTTAAGATCTAAAATAAATCGTGGAAAGCTCACGTTGATGAAGCCTCATGCTCATCATCCGGCAATCCTTTCTTTTCCATATTTTCCGCGTACATGTTCATTGTGTGTGTGTGCTTGTTTTCCCTCCTACTGTTTTCATTCTCAACCATATTTACAACACCGTTGTCATCATCATCACAAAGGGAGGGCAATATAAGTTGTATTATTGCTCCGCACATGGACCTCCATATTGGATTGGATTGCCCTGGAAAACGAACGCACGGCGGAACTTGTTTTATTTCCGCTTATGTCATGTTCGTGCTCTTTTTTCATCGTGGTATTTTTTGTTTCTATTCTCAAAATAGATAAAAGTTGCGTTCTTTTTGTCTTTCTCTGTTTTTTTTTTTTTTTTTTTGTATCGTTTTCTTAAAATTTCTCTCTTCTTCCATTGCCTACTTAGGGGAATTGTTTTCTTGCTTATTTCCCTCATTGCCATATGATATTGATATTTTATGCAAAGCATTTGCTTTTACGAGTACAATTCACTAAGCACATGTCGCAGCTTGCTGAATCACAAGCACGACCAGAAATAGTGAATCGTGTCGTCGTCTCCCACTTTGAAGTTTCCATTTCAATTCAATACAAATATTTGAAAGGCAAAAGGGAAAGAAGCGCCTGAAATTTTCTTTTTCATTTTCATTCTCTTTTCCATTTTTCATTTTTCATTTTGCACTTTTCATTTCCTCTTATTTTCGTTTAGTTTTTGCGTTTTTTGTTTCCTTTCTTATTTGCTTATCTTTTTATGTTTTGTATGTCGCTTTTTTGCCCCTTCGACTGACTGTCTTCCAGCTTGTATCTGGTCATAATAAAATTTTGCTTATTTTCACTATTGTTCTTTCTATTTTTCTCTCTAGGCTGATTCTGTTTTCTTTTTCGATGTATTTTTTTTTTTTTTTTTTTTTTTACATATATCTGCCGCTAAATATGTTGATTAGGCTTCGCAATTCAATGTCTTTTGTATTTGACAGACATTCTGTTCGTTGTATTTTATTATCTCTGACATTTGTAATTTAGTGTCCATTTGTCATGTGGAACTTTTTTCTATTTTAATTCCTTTTTCCGTTCATATTAATTCACGGAAAAATTTTTTAATAAAAAACAAGCTCTACCGGATTAGTTGAAGGATTTTTTTTAACGACGCACAAATCCGTTTTCAATGAGCTGTTGAAGCAAGGACAGAAAATAATTCCTATCATAAACTGACTTCATGACGAGAGCAACTTTCCAGCGAATGATGTTTTTGTTTGCGCCCATAATGATGAATAGTTCGAACATTTCAAAACTGTAAGTGATTTACTTTTATTTTTTTTCTATCAATTTGTTTTGTTGAATGGAATTGTGAATAGATCGAAAAGCCCTGTTCAAGGAAAATAGCATAAAATTCTGATTTCTAACAAAAGAATCCTTAATTCGTTGCATGCCATATTAAAATTAGCAACAAAAAATATAAAAAAAATATCTCGGCTTCACATAAAAAATTTTCAAATGCCAGTAAATCCCAGAGCCATGATCAACGTCTGAGAGATATGTATATAAAGTAATAAAAAATTGAGATAAAAGATGAAAAATGGGAATAGAAAAATGACAAAATGAATTTCCCTTGGCCACGCGATGAGCTTCACTTAGTCGACGATTTCGCGAACCCCGTTTTCTTTCGTGTCCACCATTGCCATCCCGGTATGAATGGCATGTTAATTTAAGCATAGCATTCTTACGGTCTGCGGTCTGCACACTGGCGAGCTGCGCTGTCATTGATGAGGCCAGCAACGTTATTCTTTATTTAGCATCTTAAATCGCCAATGCCGCGGCGCTTCGTAGAAAATAATATTTTCAAATAATATTGAAGAGAAGGAAGGAAAAACCAAAGTCAGCATTTTGCGGCTTCCACGATATGATTTGTTACACTAAAATTTCCTTACGCTCACTGTTTTTTGCTTGCGAATGAGAGAAGCTTTTATGCTTTGAATCGCGTGAAATTATGACTGAAATTGCTTCTTCCGCGATGTTATTCTCTTTTTCTTTTCTTTTCTTTTCTTTTCTTTTTCTTTCATCTTTCTTCTGTAACATTAAGATTGCGTTGGAAGAGACATAAAAGGAAAAGCCATTTGCCCGTTCCGGGGTCACATTTTAAATGATTGCCGCCTAGACACACAGACGATTTTGCCTTTTAAAATTTTATTGCCCGAAACATTTCAAATTTACGCATTCCACGAGGAAGGTTTCCTCTTCGAACTGATTGATCGGTCAATTTGTGCAAATTTCCGCCCATGTTCTTAGGCGGATGGCGCTCCTTTGAATGGGAAGAGAGATTTTTTTAAATTTTTTTTTTTTTGGATAGATGAAGCTCAGATGGAAGAATATTGATATCTGGTCGATCAATCAATTAAATGGAATCTTTAAGGATCCAAATTTTTAGGGTTCGTTATCAAATACTAAGAATTTTCCCCTTAAGGTATGCAACGTATTTTTGTAATAATGCTTTTAAGAACATAATGCGTCATAGAATGAAAGCTACAAGAGTAAATTGATTATTTCTTATACCATTTAAATAAGGATTTCTGTGCCTTTGAAACTGCGCCATTGCTTTTCTCCATTCCAATATAGTCCTTGGAAGTAATGACGCCTCATTTTTGAGATTTTTTAAATTTTTTTCCAAAAAAGTGTATAGGTATTTCCGTACTTGGCAAGTTTTAAAAAGCATTTTTCTTTCGCTTCCCAAGTATGGTTGATCAAAAAACATTTTCAGCAAGTAAAATTGTTCTTGATAGAAAGTTTTAGAGCAAGAAAACTGGTTTCTTCAGGAAGTTAAAGCGCTTAACTTGCCAAGTGGGGAAGCACCTTCAAAAACAATTTTGTTTTGTGAAAGCGATTTTTGATCAACCGCACTTGGCAAGCGAAAGTGAAATACTTCTTAAAAGCGTTTTACTTGCCAATTGGGGAAGCACCTTAATTCATGACGCCGAAATAACCAACAAAATTACTAAAAGTTGAATTTCGGATAACTTTCTTCCCATTCAATACCTCGAAAAATGTTGCACATGTATCAAACTTCACAAAAACTGCAAAAAAATCAAGATTTTTCGAGGAAATCCGCGTAACAAATCTACTAAAACTTTTCCGAGAAATCCGAAAATATTCTCCAATATGCTTTAGTTCGCAAGCTTTCAGAGAAGCCCATTCCTTTGTACGAAAATCGATTCATTTGAAAAGCATGAAAACGTTCCCTACAAATCCTTGCTTTATCTCGCATTCCCATCGAAATGTATTCAATTCAGTAACGAATATATTCGGTGGCTTTGAGTACTTCTGAGAAAAAAACTAAATTCAAAGCCAAAAAGATGAGAGTCAAAAGTTTTTTTTTTTTTTTTTTTTTTTTTTTTGGTTTCATACCTAAAAAATTCAAACGAAAAACCTTCGTAATCAGCGCGTAATCCTTGAAAAAAAAGAAAGAGAACCAAAAAAGCAGAAATTTTAAATAATTTTTTTTTTTTTTTTTTTTGAAATTGTCCTTAACTTGATAATGCTTTAATTTTTTGAACTGATCAACGAAGTAACCTCATACAGCTTAAAAGTCAATCTTTTCAGAGCGGGTAAAATATTATTTGCAACTCTCATTATTTAAATTATAGCCAACGGTCCTTTTTTAAGGCACCTTTTGCTTGCAGTGCGACAACAAAATGATTTGCCTTAATTTGTTTTTCCCGCCGAGAACTTTCAAACTCTTAAGAGGAGGCCCCATCTTCACCTCGGCAGAGAAATCAAATCCTTTTCAAAAGAACTCCGCAAAAGTGATGAAATAACTTTCCATAAATCGTATTAAATCATGCCCATAAAGTGCCCTTAATCGAGCTTGCCATCTAAGCCTTTTGTAAATATTGCTTAAGAGATTAGAAATATAAAGCCTGCCACAAAAGTTTGCTTTGCTTTTTCCTTTCCTGTTTTATTTTTTGCTTCCTTTTTCCCAACCCTTAACTGGTGATTTCGTTATTTTGGGTTTTCGCTCAAAAAGTCTTTATAAATAAATAAAGTATCATTTTCTATTTTTACTCGCCCTAAGGGTTCGCAATTTCTTTTCTTGATCCCTTTTTGCTCAAATGGAAATACGAGTTGTTTTCAGAATAAACAGAAGTGACAATTGTTTTCTCACCTATTGGTATTGCTTTGACCCTATGAAATACTGCTAGAATTTCAAATCAAATTGATGTCTTTCTCTTCTTTCTGTATTGATTTCTCGGGTATTTTTCATGAAAATTCAAACAAATAAAAAAATAAATAAAAACAAAATTCGGTTACTAACTTTTCTTTATCATCTTCTTCAATCAATAGAGAGATCGAAACATTTTTAGTTGTTTTTAGAGCAATAGATTTTGTTTCTTTTGAAGAATATTGATGTTACACACACACACACACACACACACACACACACACACACACACACAAACGAAAACGAGAAGGGTCTTAAATCAAGCATGAAAATTTATTGCCTATTGAGAAAATAGTCGTTTATTCACATTTTTGCACTCCATCATTAATTCTCGGAAGTAACAAATAACGTTAGAAAATGAATGAAGCTTATCGAAATGCACAAAAAGAATTTAGTTAAGTGAATGGGACAGCAGTGAGTATAACTAAGATTCGATCTGGGAAAAATTGATTGACTAACTGAAAGCCTAAACAGTTTCGACAACTTCCTGCTTTCGTTGGATTTCCTCGTAGGCGAAACTTTAAGGGCAAAATCGATCGAAAATATATTCTAGCATGGATATCAATTTTAGAATATCATAATCGAAGCTTTAAGCTCGTTAGGAAAACAAAAAATCCCCTAATTGGATTTCGGAAATATAATAAATTTTTTTTTGCACATTTCTGGGAAATAATCTCGCCTGAATGCGCTCATTACCAAATTGAAATCATATTTCTGAATGCTTCTTTAAAGCATCAATTATTATTATTATTATTATTATTATTATTATTATTATTATTATTATTATTATTATTATTATATTATTATTATTATTATTATTATTATTATTATTATTATTATTATTATTATTATTATTATTATTATTATTATTATTATTATTATTATTATTATTATTATTATTATTATTATTATTATTATTATTATTATTATTATTATTATTATTATTATTATTATTATATAATTATTATATAATTATTATTATTTTTATATTATTATTATTATATATTATACCGCGACCACAAAGGATCTATTGTGCTAACCCCAATGGTTCTTTAATTCTCTATCCTAAGAATTTTTATGAAATTGAGCACAGCGGACAGTTTAAAGACGTTCCAAAATTTATAGGAGGCGATCATGGCCTCCCCAAAGTGAAACAGCCTATGACTGCCCAGTGGCTGGCAGTCGCAGGGAATGTGTTCTGCCTTTTCTTCGTCCATTTCACAGAATCGGCATAACGATTCATTTGAAAGGCCTATCTTTTTGAGATTACATCTCAATTTGCAGTGCCCTTTCAGGTATTCGGTGAGAGTTTTCAGACCACCCTCTCTGCCGAGGCAAAGTAGTCTCTTTGAGTCTTTTTCGTTGAAAGTAATGAATCCTTTGGCTTGCCTTTGACCTTTTGAGTTCATCCAGAAAATGCTTTAAAACATCTTCGTTCCCAACTCCGTAGCAGCTCTGTACTGTATGGTTTCTGTAGAGTACAGAAGGGTTCGGGCCCTATGAAGCACCTTTGAGCTCCTCGTTTTGCGAGGCAATAAAGAGCTGATTGCCTTTCATCAATTATGAAAATTATGTATTAAAACTCAAACGTAGAACAGAACATTTTGTTGCACATGTCAGAATTCATTCAATCGATTCAGTTGATTTTCAAAAGCCAGCCGCACTAACAGTGCGCGTATCGTTGCGCATCAATCAACGGTATGATTTCTTTTAAAATTTTGATATTTCATGTTGTGTTCAATGCCTGTCGAGGAACAAATGGATTTAATCAATGGCGATAAATGAGCAGCTATTCTCTTTCCAAATGGTTACAACATTCATTAAAAGTCCAAATTGAAAAGTAAGCCCGAAAAAAACTAAAATCAAAAAATCCTCTGCCATCGAGCTGACGGCTCCTTGAGCCGAACACGAATGCAAATGAAATGACTACTTTTATGACCAGATGACGCCATAGCTAATGAGAATCTCGCGAATGATACATTGCACGCTAGCCCCAGCGGAAAAATTTGAATCAAATCCCCTAAACAAACAGCATTGCCGTAGAGATCAACGCTTCATTTTGTAATTTTAATTTGAAATTGGTCTTTTGTGGTGCAAATTACTCGGCAAGGATTTTACACGAATTGAATTTATGATGAATGGCAATGACAAGTGAGTGAGTCCAGCCATAATTCCTAGCTATGACAGAGGGAAACACAAAATGTGTTGGTCAAAATGTGCAATCTCTTTCAGTAAATTTCGTTTAATTTTCATGCTTTAAGTCACACAGAAGCATGACCGCATAGCATTGCGTATGCTTGATGCGTTAGCCGCACGTTGCTCATACGCCCGCATGGGCGGTCATGAATTTGCACCGTTGTATGTATTAGATGGCTGTAGTTTTTTCTTAGCTGAAATTATTTTTTCCATATTTTACCCCAAGAATCCTTTTAACCAGAATAAAAAGTCTTTTTTTTTTTTAACTCCGAGCTCCTTTCATCTCACTGTCGTAGGAGGCTTGAGCTTAATTTTCAGTAAAAATTCAAATGAAAAATATTTGCAAATTGTTGTTTATACTCGACATGAAGATACTACTCATATTTCCTATCGCTCATTTACGTCATAACTAAAAAACAAAACACGATTTTTGAGTTAATGATGAGAAAATATTCGGTGTATCATTGTGTAAAAATTTCGTATCAATACTTAGTATACGCTCTGTAAGGGAAGAGAATAATGCCTTCTTTCTTCATCAAAATGCAAGGGAATTCTCACATTCGATTTTTTTAAGGGCTCTCTCCAGCTCTGTAAGGAATCTCATCAGGAATTTTCTTGATATTCCTTAAAGGAAAAAAACATAGCATAATTTCATTTTTTAATGCAATAGTGACAATATATATATCTATATATTTTACGTCAAGACGTTTCTTGTAATCGCAAATTTTTTATTTCGTTTATCCATTTCTGAAAATTACACATTGAACCTTGTTAAATCCATTTAAGTTTTTTCGAACTTGCCTCTTCTGTCAAAATTCCTTTCAAAAAGAACGGAAAATTCAATATTTCTAACAGAAAAATCTGAATTACCGTGTTTTATTTACAGCAAAAAAGGGAGCGAAAACAGAGACTACTTTTTGACGAACTGGAGACTGTTAACAGAAAATTTCTGACACAAAAATTCCTTCAGCATTTTTTAAGCTTTTTATACCCGACACACTCTGTGTCGAGGGTATATTGCGTTTGTGTGGTTGTATCTAACACCCAGAACCAGTCGAGATAGACCATACAAAATATATATAGAAATGATCAGCGTCACTACGAGATTCGATTTAGCCATTTCTGAACGTCTCTCCGTCTGTCTGTCTGTCTGTCTGTCTGTCTGTCTGTCTGTCTGTATACAGTTATCTTATCGAAGCAGTTGTAGCTATCTTGACAAAATTTGGTATGCGTTCTCACGGCGACATGAGTAAGACCAAGTTCGAGAATGGACCCGATCGGACCATTTTTTGGGGTACCTCCAGTACTAGGGTCTATTACGAAAATCACAAAAACTGCTCTAAAATCGAAGTTTTTCAAGATATTTTGATGAAATTTGATATTTGAACATGTTTAAAGGCAAGTAATATGATTTGCAAAAAATGGAAAAGTGGGCGTCTCAGAAGGGCGTTTTTCGAAAATTATTTCCTACACCCGAAATTCAAATGGGACTTGAACGAAATTTGGCACTTATGCTTCCTTTGTAGCCATTAAAATCCTTCCAAAAAATTTTCTTGATCGGTCCATTATTAAGGGTACCTCCAGTACTAAGGTCTGTCACAAAAATCCCAAAAATGCCCCAAAATCTGACTTTTTCCAAATATTTCAATGAAAATTGGAATTTGCGCGTATATTTAAGCCTCCGATTAGAATTCTGAAAAATTGGAAAAGTGGGCGTGGCAAAGGGGTGGTGTTCATAAATAAATAAAACAAAAGTTGGTATATGGGGCACCTATGGCCTTAAACAACTCCTGAAATTAAAAATTATTTGAAGATGTGTGTCTGTGTCGGGTATTTTATTGTCAGGCTCGCCTGACTATAACACCCTTAGTTGTTTTTATATGAAGTTTTTCATTTCTGACAGAGCTGGAGAGGGCCCTTCAGATATAAAATTCTTGAAGTAAATGAACGATATATTGAATAACAAACTATTCTCATAATGGAATGGCATCGGTTTCAATATTGTTTCACAAGTATTGTTCCAATCGATTGAAATAACAAACTCGTTCTCGTGCGTATGAACATACCAGTCTATATTACAAATCGAGAGCACCAGCCGTCATAGCTGTTTGGAGCTGTAATTGATTTTCATTGTTTTGAAGCAGTGAATGTGATTGACTGCCTACCACTGGCATTTTTAATCCTTAACGCAATCCATGTTTCATTCGGTCCACATAGCCTTTTTCAACTTTCTTTTCATTTCGAAGAAAGTGTGTTCTCTTTCCTTTATATTTTTTTTTTTTATTTTTTTTTATTTATTTATTTTTTTTTTCAACTGGTATATCAACCAAGCCAAGCATTTTCGTTCTGAATTATTGCATTCGTGCTTGCTCCACGCACATTTCCGGCATTTGTCTTGAACTGGATTTTCATCCCCCATCAGAAAAGTAAATTGAATATCTGTTGACTTGTGTGCAAGGAGAGTCTTGGCCAATCAATAAGCTAATATTTTATGTGCAGAGAAATTAAATGATTCCATTGGATTTAGTAAAACAATAAAATCTCAATCAAATCAAAAGAATAGTGAAGATTTTGGAAATTTTTTGAACAGTCAAATCGAATCCTGGAGCTCTGGAAATGTGAAAAAATATTTAAAAATTAAAGCCATGGCTTTAAAAAATTTCTATTTTTATAAGACTGTTTTCTGTAATATCGAAATTATTGTGGCCGAAGAAGCTCTCTTTGTCAAAAGAAAATCATTACCATCGATTCACGGAAATCTATGCATTTTTCATTGAAAGAAGGTTTTAATTTGAAAATGGTGGTTGAAGCTTGATGCCTTTCAATTCTGTTGCTTTTTAATCCGACTTTTACACGCATTCCTTTATACGAAAGACACTGATCTCTGATTAAGAACAGAGGTCTGTATTTTATCTCTTCAACATGTATTGTTGAGGTCCTTGTCGCAGCTTGAGCTGCTCAGACGAACAGCGCGGGACACTTTCAAAGAATGTGCGAGGATTTATAAAACATTGGTCTCTCATTGACTTTTATTTCTCATAAGATTTCTAATTCGATTTTTTTTTTTGTGAATTCCCATTTCAATTCGACTTATTTTCGCTCTCAATAGCACAATAACAGTAGCTCGTAGCATTTCCTCGAATTTTTCCGAACGATGATTTAAAATTGAATTTTACCAATGACTAAAACTCTAACCGAGCTACATTGTATTTTATTCAAATGAACAATCCCGTGAAATTCCACTGGAATAGAAAAATGCATATCATTTTTTACGAATTCGATTTTTTGAAGCAAATGATGCTCTAAAGCCTTCAACTCATTTCCTGACAAAATTTTATAACCATAAGCACCGTAGTTATGGAGATAATGCGGAACTAATTTTAGCATACACACAGTCGCATATGCAAAGAATTGTAGAAGAAACGCTCTCCTGTAAAATTTGATTTTTTTAACATACGATAATTTCGCGAAAAGGGGTCAGTATGATAAAAAAAAGTCATAATAAATGCGATTATATGGCATGGTTTTAAATTGTGTTCTGATCCGATTGCAGAACAGACTTTATATGATAAGCAATGATGGACAGTCGTTTCTATGAAAAGGGTCTGTCCGATATCTAAAAACACAGTGGAGACCACTTTTTAGGAATCTATTTCGAATATTCCTTGAATGTGTTTTGGTACCATTTTTCGCACATTTGTACGTACTATTAGTGCGGAGATTGCCTATGTGCATTTACATTTTTGTTAATATCTCACAGGTGCGCCGTCCGATTTGAATAAAATTTTTTTTTCCAATGAAAGCAAACACTTAGGGGTATTTTTTTTTTTTAAAAAAGGGAATACACTGAAGAAAAGTTAAAATTTTCATTTTAGTTTTGTGCAAAAAATGTTCTCAGTGAAAAATTTTTTTTTTTAATTTTAAGCCTTTAATGCCACAATATTTTGTTTTTTGCAATAAAAAGTGCAGATATGACCAATTTTAGGTAGAAAAATACGAATTTGAAATTATTATTATTAGTTTTTTTTTTTGGAAATTTGTTCGAAAAAAATACGTCTAGAGATGGAGACAGGAATTAAAGGGTTAAGTTCTCTTGTTTTATTAATAATAAGTTTATTATAAGTTCGTCTTTCTATCTTAATTGGTTGTTAAGATATTCAGCTTTTAAAAAAGGCTTACTAAAAAAGGATTTACAAGGACTATTCAAAATATAAACCTAAAAAGTGGTCCCTACAGTGTTTTTAGACAACAGCACCTATTAAAAAGTGAAAAAAAATTTTTTTTTGATTCCTTTCAGATTGCCGCACACCTTTTCAAAACCGTCAAGACCCTTTGTCCATTTGCTCAATTGAAAATGATATTTATTCAATATTGTTATTAGTCCAATTTGATTTAGTACACGAGTAAAAGGATTTCTATTTATTCTATGCAAATATTTTATGCTTGCGAATAAAGCATATCATCCTTTATTGTGGTGAAATATTTTTAGTCTTCAATTGAATTCTTATTCAAACAAAAGGAAAATATTTACATTCGATTTGAAATTGATTTCTGTGGAAATAATAAATCATGAAGTTTCGAGGAATTCAACAAAGGACTTCGATAATAGAACATTTTGCAACGAATTGAATTGGAGTTTCAATTGAAATTAATCAGAGATTTGGATAAATTCATGGCAGACATTTTGAAATGAAAAGTTTGTACCATTTATGGTAGGGCAGCTAATTATTTTATGCCAGAAAATCTCTCAATTAGAAATGTGTTCAAGAAATCTTTTACTGGATAAGTTAATAGAAGCATTCGTCCAACTGAGCAATAAAATGCAAAAGGTAGTCAGCCAGACAATGAACCAAAACCTGTCCTGCCGGATGATTGAGAGAGAATATCTGTTGTGCATTCTGTTTCAAATGAGGTCCTTTATTTTCACTGCTTTATGGACACAAGTAAACAACAACAGCTGTAATTTATAACAACTTAGTTTGTTGTGTTCATCTTATCGGTCAATTATTAGTATGAGGATACGATGACGATGTGAAGTGATTTCTAAGAACAGTATAACGATGTGTCTATTCCGAGTGTTCGGAGAAGTTGATCCTGCTCGATTTTGCAACGATTGATGAAGGAACTTTCATGGAATAAGTGTAACCAATTTAGAGGAAATTCTTTTCAAATCAAATACATATGTACCTACAAACATACATATGTATATGAAAAGGTCAACAGAGATTTCATTTGAACGAATTTTCTTTAGCTGCTCAAGTGGTTCTTTCATTTGAATGAATCGTCAGATACCGAGAATATTTCTTCGAAATCCCTATCAAGCCTTAAAATATTTGAAAAACAAAAGAAAAGAAAAAAAGGGGGGAAAATTCAATGGTTTGGGGGAATTTTCCTTAGCCATATGGAGTTAAGCTTTATCGAATTTATTCCACCAATAAGAAACTTTTCCTCCGGGAATTAATTACGGCCAATCCAAAGTGAACCACCGAAATATTAAGACAGCCTAAAAGTATTTCACTCACCGATTTTAGGAGCACACACACATCAATAACTCTCATCGTTCCGGATTTTAGTGAAAATAATCGTCCTTTTTGATCGTATTATCTGCTTTCTGCTTAAAATACCGCAGAGAATCACAATCCATTCCGTTGAACCTTAGCCATTCCATTGTCGATAGGGATGCTGACTTAATGTTACACTTTGACACTTGACTTCACCTTCAAAGCCATCGCCAGATTAAGACACGTTCGCAAGAAGCAAAATCAAAATCCAGAACACGAACACGAATCCGAAGCCGAAGCCGAATAAGATGAACGACACAGCGGCACAGAGGATGATGAGGGCGAACAGCTTTGCGTTCTATTAGTTGCTGACTAAATACGTAAAGTTTCCACCGAGTTTTAGGTTAAGCATGGCTTCGCAGAATTTCAAATATTTATTTTGTAGAAAAAGATACTTTCACGAATGCCTGAAGTGAATTTAATGTTCCATGAAAAAGAGAGATGATGCTTTTACAGCCAGTATGAATTTTTCGCTGAACTTTTTCAAGAGAACATGCTTGAAATATGTTCTTCTTGCTGGTTAAACATTCGGTAAAAGAGCATGAAAAAGCATGCCTTCGGGGGAGAGAAGTGGCGGCGACGCGAAATTCCATCGCAATTTTATTTTTGTTAAACATTTTTTTTTTTTTTGGTTTTTTTATTCGTCTTTGGAAATTTTCTGCCAAAAATAATAGGTACGGTGAGTTGAATTCCTTAACTTTATGGCAACTTTGCATAAATTCCGTTTTTGCGGCTGGTTTCAAGTGCAATTTTCGTTGTAATCAGTTCATAAGCATCATCGTGCCATGTCCTTCTATTCTTCGTGGAAGTTCTTCTCGCACAGCGCCCAAGAAACTGTTGAAAATATAGAATAAAAAATAGAAACAAAAAAAAAAAAATGGAATGGAATGGCGGTCGTTTTATGTGGAAACATGTTATTGTGGCGGATAAAGGGTGAAGGTGAAGGTTTTTGCTGGGGGTTGGTGGAAAAAGAAAAGACACGAGAGGCAAGTTTTTTTATACCCGACACACTCTGTATCGATGGTATATTACATTTGTGCGTACGTGTGTAACACCCAGAACCAGTGGAAATAGACCATACCATATAAAGGTATATGGAAATGATCAGCGTCACCAGGAGATTCGATTTAGCCATGTCTGTCCGTCTGTCTTATCGAAGGAGTCGAGCTATCTTGACGAGGTTTGGTATGCGTGTTGGCAGGGTAATGACTAAGATCAGGTTCGACTATGGACTGGATCGGCCCATTCTTAGGGGTACCTCCAGTACTAGGGTCTATTACGAAAATCACAAAGCTGCCCAAAAATTTGAGATTTTCGAGATATTTGAATGAAGTTTCGAATTTGAGCGTATATTTAAGCCTACGATTAGAATTCAAAAATATTTATTTGAAAATTGGGCGAGGCAAAGGGGCGGCTTTTGAAAAAAAGTCGATATATGAGACCCATTATGGCCTTATAAATCTCTTGAATATTCTTTCTTAATGTTACTGTTTTTTGGGCGTGTTTTAAAATATTATTTAAACATGTGTGTCTGTGTCGGGTATTTTTTTATTGCCAGGCTCGCTATAACACCCTTATTTGTTAAGCTCAAATTTTGTTCTTTTGCTGTCGCTGCTTTTTATCCAGTTAGGTCTTTTGGGCTTTAAATTGTGCTGAAAGTTCAAAAGGAAAATTTCTCCTCGCGAAACATCAGCGGAGCGAGCACTGTGAAAGTTTCAGAGGCACACACTCGTAGAAATGAGCACAGGTAAATGCTGAGAGTTGTTACCCGCTGACAGCTTGAGTTATTGATAACGATTGAATTTTGAAACTGATTTAATCTCTGTATTTTCCGAACTTCCTTCTTGTAGGGCTATCATCCGTTTTTTATTTTTTTTTTTTTTATACAAGAAAAAAAACGGAAATATTTCATTTCGAGTCACCGAATTTGATGAGCGAAAACTTTGCATGGAATTTCATAATTTATTTTTCCATATAAAATTTAATTCACATTCAGCTCATTCTCGAGATTCGCCTTCTGCAATCATTGCTCATCGAGTTGTTGCCGACATAAGGTTGGGGATATTTTTTGTCCCCACTTCATCGTGAAATCCAATTCGCTTCATACTGTTATCGCTTCGCTATGCGAATATTTCCATAAGCAATATTTTCCGAAGAGATTTTTCTATTTCACACCCCCCCACATCGCCCGCGCATTCTTTAATGTACGATGGGAGCTTCGACACGGCTTCGATGTTTATCTTAACGTGGCTTTCGAACCACACGACAATCTGAAATATGCTTTCGCCTTCGGTGTTTGAGGCACTTCGTTCTCTAAACAACTCGATGAGATTGTGCATAAAAATAAATAAAAATTCCAAAGGAAAAGCAAACAGATTTCGTACGGAAAATTTATCGCATTTTTTTAATTCTTTAAGAATTCTTAATTCCGGTGTCTTTTAAAGCGTCCTTTTTTTGTTTTTTATTTCGCTGGAATCATCCGCAGTTATGGTTTTTTACTACAACATTAAATTAAATTTAGGTCCGTGTAACTATATAACTATAGTAATAAAAACACCCAGACATTCTGTTTCATAGTTCACTGCCTTCATATACTGTAAAGTAGATTACAATGGACGATCAAGGATTTCCTTATTTCAATAAATCCGTCTATACATTTATTTCAGAAAGCTATCAGAGCTCGGAGTTACAAAAAAAAAAAAAAAAAAAAAAAAAAACGAGCTCCAAACCATAAGGCAGTCGTTGGAACCGGATTTGTTCGAATTGGCGCCCCGAGTTTTTTTTTTTTTTTTTTTGTCCAGTTGTTACAGGATCCTTGTTTGCTATCGGTTACAATATGGGATTGCTAACGATAACAATATGAACCACCTTTTGAAAATTCTCGATGACAATAAAAACCGGAATTTCTCTTTAATCGGATAGGACAGTCCTTTGTCCACATGCTTTGTTGAAAATGCGAAAATGTTCTGTCACCGATTCATCAACGAGTTTTTTCGAAGAATTTTCGATTTCCCACTGCTATGAGGTTCAATAAACCTTGCCTTATTTTACATTTTTTCCGAATTGCATTAACACGAAATTGAGTTCAATGGACTTGCAATGTTGTTAAGGACTGATCAATTCAATTACGCCAGATCACAGTAAAAATGTTGTTATTTGTGTTATATATATATATTTTTTTTAATTGTCCTACGCAATTAAACATCGGCTGTCTGATGTTTTAATTCAATTATCTTAATTTTCGCCACTCCTTTTCCTTATTTCCTTTTCCCGCTTTCCTTTAACTCGCATAAAATACGAGCCAGTTGTATCTTCTCCAAATGAGTGTAATATTGCAACACGTACGCACATCTCATCTCTCGGGCATGGTCAGTCCGAACAGAGAATAATTAAATATTAATTAAAGAGTAATTTATCCAACATTTTGACTTAATTGTATCCGAAGAGAGAAAACATAGTGGTAAGTAAGCATTCGTGTTCAACACGTTCCATACTTACTTCCGACGCTGGCGGCGGCTCAACAAAGCACAAATGCACGAGCGCGCGCGTGTGCCTGTGTGTGTGTGTGTGAGTGTGTGTGTGTGTGAGTGTGTGTGCCGTGATGGGTGAGCTTCTGTTTCTGTTTGTTGTGTATTTTGTGAGTGTGTGGTTTTGTTTTTAAGCGCACTTTTCTGTTTCATTTAGCTTCTTTACTGAGTGTTTTCTTTATTAAAAATTTATTATTTTTTTACTTGTTTATGTTCTTATTTTTATATTTATTTTGTGTTTCTTATTTTATCTATTTTTATCGCATTCATTCCGCTTCCCTCGCCCGCCGCAGAAACCAAGTCAAACGCGTCCGAGCACGAAGCATTCCCCATTCGCTTTATTCGGCTTAAAACTTTATTGGTTACAACTAAGCCGCACATATACAAATAGAACATGCACATTACCGATTCACACAAGTAAGTCTGGATGGGGAAAAAATAAAAATAAAAATATAAAAAAATAAAGAAAATAATGTGAAATTAAAAAATAGTGTGAAATAACAAACAAAATCGCTTAAAGCTCGTTAAGTCAGCCGTTTTAGCGAGAGTATTCCAAACAAATGCATTATTAATATTCATTTTCATACTTTCCAGTTGTGTTGATAGTGTTTTTCATTTTTTTTTATTTTTTATTGCTTTTATTGTGGCCATGTAGGAAATTTCTATACACATAACAAATTTAAAACGTATCCATAGCCGATCAATGTAATTCAAGGACCTTAAGAGTTAGTTTTTATTCCTTTTTTCCCCTTCATATTGTAGTTTAAGGTGACAAAATAGCAAATTATGCCATCCTCTTGCATATAATATTAACAGGGCTCGGATTTTGTTGGCTTTTATAAATTAAAAGCATACTTTATGGGGCAAAAAATGTTCTTACCAATATTTCGCGAATAAGTTGAGCGAAGTTGAACATCAAACCGCTTTTCTAACTTCAAAAAAAAACCATTTTGAAGATAAAAATCGATTTGAATCTTAGCATTATATGAGTTGAACAGAATTTGTACTCCATAAAGTATGCTTCAGATTTATAAAAGTCAACAAAATCCGAGCTCTGATTATAAATGTCAATATTTTGAAATTTTTCCGATTCTGGAGCTCCGCTGTTTTCTCGCAAAAATGCGTCTATTTAGGCACACCATCAGAAGGGTATAATCGAGTTGTACGGATCATGTAAAAGATGGAACTAAGTTCCTCTGGCAAATATTTTTAAATTGATTGATTTTTTCTTAAATATTGAGCTGTATACTTTTAGGGCTCAATTTAAATACTTTTGGTTGCCCTGATTATCAACTATACACCGGAGTTCATTCTAGATGGCATGAAAAGAATTTTCTTGTTGCATCGTCCATATTCAGGTTCGTCGTGGGCGTCCTTGAGGATTTCATTGAAAAGCCATTTTTGCTATGTGTTCTTCTTATTTCCAAAGAGTTTTACCGTTCGAAAGCTTCGATGTTTAAGTGATATCTTAAAATGATGGAATCTAAATGATGAATGAGTTTTGGCAAAAATATGTATATCCTTGTAATTCGTGATATTAGTCGTTGTTCTTTCTTGTTTTTTGCGGAGAGTTGGAGTCAAAAGTCTTTTGCAACTTTCAGTAGCCGTCATTGCTTTATTCTCAACGGGTATTTTATAGGTAGTGCACATATTGTCATCATACTTCATTCTCTTAAAAATCTGAAGCTGATTTTCTCAAACCGTGGCCGGGTGTGGAAATCGGGTAGCAACACCAAAACTGTGATCAATCAGCATCTTTAAGCCCGGGATGCGTGCCATGGTGTTCTGTGTTCGCGCTCTTTGGTCTCTGTTCTCTCAGAAAATATCCTACTGGCATGGCTCGAACTCACTTACCGCTATTGCATTTTTCATATTATCTTGTTTTTTTTTTATCACTTTGCCTGCGGTGTTTGTGAGCGAAAAATGTGCCAGGAAAAAAATTCGTGGGAATTTTTCTTTTTTTTTTTCTTGGAACAAAAATGCAATTAAAATAATCAACGTTAAAAGCTCGTTGAAACAGTAAAAATTCTCACATACTTTAGTCTCTCTCTTCTTTTTTTTTTGTTTGCTGCGCTCCTTTTTATTCGCTTTTCCCCGCTGGCTCGCCCGCCGTGGCAGGTACCGTATGGTCCATGTAATGCTTTTAAATCGTTTTTAATTTATCAACTATCACACAAAGAATTTTAATTAGCTTGCAACGCAAACACTTACGCACACGTTCATTTGTTATGAATCTTTTATAACCACAATTTGCTTTTTTCTCCTTTTTTTTTTCCTTGTCCCGCCGCGCTCTCTCGCTTTTATCGCCGTCACTCTCTGGTGGTTGAAAACTTTTTTAGCGATTGCTGAAAAATTGAATAATTACTTTTTGAGGTGAAATAATTGAATATCCACGAATCGGTGATAATAATTCTTTACGAAAATAAATATTGACATAGATATACAATGTATACAATATGGATTCGCTTGAGAGCTCGTTCAACTCATTCGCTCGCCGTTTATTGGATTTAACACTTTGCCAACCTTAAGTACCTACTTAATTATGCTAGCAAAACATAAATCATTTGCGAATTATATGTGCAATTCGATAAAACAACAAACGACAGAGCCGCCATTAAAAATTATGAAACTTGATAGAATCGAGCGATTTTCTGTTGAATTAAAACAACAATTTTAATCACTTGATAAATATTTATTGAATAAAATGAAATGAGCGTGAAATTTTTGTGAGGTAGAAAAAATTATATGAGGTTTTTTTTTTTTCTTAAGTTTTAATCGAAAAGGAAATATCCATTAGCTGGGAAAATTTTTACTTCAATCGGTTTTTTTTTTTGCTCGGAAATGATTTCATGCTTGGATCAGAGAGATGATTGCAATAAGTTTTCAGGTTTCATACTATTGATCGTCTGCTATTGAAAGCGATTACAATCGGAAATCGTCGTTAAACAGTAGGTTCGAGTTCTTCTATTCAAACAATTTGAGACCACATTTTGAAAAGAATTTGTAATGCTTATGCCCTAGTCCTTCAGTTTTACGCCAGTGATGATCAACAGCGACAGTTTGACCCTATCAAACAAACAAAAATTAAAAAAAAAAAAAAAACAACAAGTAAGGATGTTTTAGTCAGGCAAACCTCACAATACAATACCCGACACAGATAAAGGGTTAACTATATTATATACACTAGTGTGAATATCTTTGATAACAGGCTTTTAGACAGCGACCATTAGGACCATTAGTCTTCGGGAGATTTTCAAGACAATCCGATATAAGCTCAAATTCGAAATTGAATTGAAATATCTCGAAAAATTTCTGATTATATGATGCAATAAGTTTTGGGGCCTTCATACTATTGATCGCCTATTGGGTTACTACATCCTATACTGTAGGTACCTCTAAAACAAAACAAAAAAGAATTTGTCACGATCTGGCTCATTCCCGAGTCCTTCATTTTTAACCATATCCCTGATGAACAGCGCATTACCTAATTTCAAACAATGAAAATAGTAAGACTCAACAACAATAAGGATTTAGTAGGCTATATACAAACAATACCGGGCAATAGGCTAAATCGAATGTCCTGGTAACGCTAATCACTGCTATTTATATCTTGTATGGTCTATCTCGACTAGTTTTGCGTGTTAGACACAACCGCCACTGTTATTGTTCTAGCGTGGGGCATTGCCAGCCGCCTACCAATACACTAGATACACTCTCATTAAGCAAGATTAATCATGCTGATAATAGGGTTCAATTGGTAGAAAGAAAAAGGTGAAAGGAAAAGAAAATTGAAATGGAAATGTCGGGAATAAGAGCTCTCTCTCTCTCTCTCTCTCTCTCTCCATCTCTCTCTCTCTCCATCTCTCTCTCTCCCTCTCTCTCTCACTGTCCCTATCTCTCTCACTGTCCCTCTCTCTCTCACTGTCCCTCTCTCTCTCACTAGTCTTCCTCTCTCTCATCTCTCTCCCTCTCTCTCTCTCTCTCCTCTCTCCCTCTCTCT